>CM076580.1:440394977-440704977 GCA_034641835.2 Pinus albicaulis | reverse complement strand
TCAGATGACTATAAACTTGACCCCATTATGACTTGGTGAAAATCTAGACCCTTGGGAATCTCAAAGTTTCCCCCAAAGATTACTTCTCATTGGTTGAATGGAATTATGATGCTCAGATGAAAAATCTGACTTTGCCACTGCGATCCTTGTGAAAAACTGAATAAAATTAGTATAAACTCGACCTTGTTTTTGAAACTGTGAAAATTTGGTCACTAGGGAATCTGTTAGATTCCTATGGTTCCCAAAATAGTCCTCCCTGCAGGTTGACTGAAGATATGTTGCTCAGATGAGGAAACAAATCACACCATCACGTTCCCTGCAAAATTCTGGTTCGTTTGAGTATAAACTTGGCATGAATTTGACACTGTGAAATTCTGGCCCCATGGGAATCTAAAGATTCCTCACTGATTATGCATAAGAATATTCCTTGGAATATTCCCTGGCAAAATATTCCTGCCTCGAAAAATGTGCCACATCTGAGTTGGGTTCCATGCGGTTATGTTTTTTCCTTCCCCTTTATATGTTTAAGTGTCGACAAATAAATCAAGAGCTCGCCAACTATCACAATGGTTAACACACAGGATGATAGGTTGTTGGTGGGCAAGTTGGTCGAGGTTCAAAACGCACTGAATCCATATATAACCAAATTATTTGACCACTAACTAGCTTTTTCCAAACACCATATAAGGGTCGTGCATCGATTATTCCACCATACCGACCATTCCAATTTTACTCACCATGTGACTTGGCTAATTGTTATGTACTATGGTTCTGTTACGTTCCGCCTATATGAAATGACCATATGTTATAATTGGTTTTAAAAAATTCCAACACTTTATAAATTCATTTGTTGTTTCTTTACCATAGTTTTTTTGCTTTGTTTGTTTGGTTATTAATATAATAACCATTATGTGTAATATAATACCCCTTTTTGTTTTTATTATTATTTAATTTTTGGTTTTCATATCGTTATGACCATATTTCAACATATACAAATTCGTTGGTTTCTATAACAAATTTTTGTTATAACCATATTTTAATATGGTTTTGTTATATATATTTTATAATATTTGTTTTTCATGACTTGTATCTTCATGTGAGATTTCTTAATATTATTTTTTTTCGTCTTTTTGCAAGAATAAGGAACCAATGGTGGAGTGCTAAGTGTTAATGTCTAATGGGATGCCATGTACGTCGTGGGTCCCACTTGCTGACTGGGATTCCATGTGGCACACTGTGGGCCTCTCTTTTTCCATACCTTGTCAAACTTTAGATTGCAAGGAGTTGATCATATGGGCTCGGATTTGAGTGTCGCCTACGCCACTAGAATCGTATCGATGAGCACTACAACTTGGTCTTGGTTTCTCTACCTTTTGAATAGTTTTATTTTTGAGCTTTTCCTGAACACTCTTGGATCTTTGAGTGTCTATGGAGCCACCCTGATCGTTCCTCCTCACTTAGGAGCTTTTGGTCCTCCAAATTCATAAACACATCTTGCAATTTGCATGTGTCTTTGTCAAGCCATACTTTCAACATCTACATTCCATGCAAACTAGTGGTACATTCTTTGTAATTACATATAAAACCAAACATGAATCAAAGAACCCCATACTTGCCAAGAGTTTATAACACACACTCCTTGGTCAAGTTTACATCATAATAGAAACCAATACCTTGACTATCAACAAAAATCCAAAAACATCATCATTGCTTTAATAAGTGATGGAAATCACATCATCACTTTTACAATTATACCGCAACACATGATTTACAAAATTTGGCCATGACAAGCTACTATATCTAGTAAAACCATCTCTTACTCAACAAAGTGAATGGGTTATCTCCTTGTGGCAGATTCGCTTGTTAAACATCTTCACCACAAGGTTTCTTCATAGGTGATTTCTAGGCATGGAGTATATGACAAGTGACTCTCTGATGCATGTCCTTGCTGCATTGATTGTAATGGTTCTTCCTCCTCCAAACTTTCTGAACCTTCTTTGAACGCTTATTCCTGGTGCGCCTCTGACAAGTGCCTGTGTAATCCTCACTATCACTAGAATGTGATGAGGTGCTCCCGTCATCTGTCGTTTGTTGGTCACTAGTTGACTTGGATCATTCTCCAACCTCTTTTCTAACTTACCCAAGTCTTGCATAACAGGGAAATTCCTCCACTTTGATGGCATTCACAATGCCCTGGCCATTAATGTTGAGGCCCTTCCTTTAATACCCCATCTTCTTCAACAATTTTGATCCAATTCCTGTAGTATGTTTCTCAAAATAAGAGAAATCATCATCATAACAAGAACATGAAATTGAAGAATCACTTTCTACCTTAGGCTTTTCATGCTACAACTTTTCCAAGGCCTTCTCCTTGGCTTGTAACTGATGTTGAAACCTTTGTTTCTCCTTATTTTCTTATTGCAGGAGTCTTCTTAGTTCAACATTCTCTATATTAATGCTTTGGTTGATCTCTTAGAGTTCCTGGAGCCATGCAGTATTTGGTGTCCTTCTTATTTTTGGCACAACATCTTCTAAGATCTTTGTCTCATCGCCTGAATTAGAACCAAAGTTGATAGGTCCATCTTCTACAATCCCAAGAGTTGCAATATTCCTTTCCTCACCTGAGTCTGAACCCATGTCAAATGGTCCAACACCTACAAATCCTACAACTGTGATCTTTTCATCATCCTCTCATTTTGATTCTTGGTCTTGTTACACAATTGCAACTGTATTTTTCTTCCCTTGTATGTCATTCCTCTTTGGCCTCAATTCTAGATGCAATTTCCAACAGTGCTCCTCATCATGCCAGTCTTTCTCATAATGAGTGCAAGAGGATTTTGCTTCCTTTCTCTTAGTTGTTGTTTTCCTCATTGGGCAATCTTCTTGCTCATGCTTCCCCCTACTTTCAAGATGTACAAACTTCATGCTAGCTTCACCAAGATTTTTAGGTTCAAATAATAGCAATGAATGATGCAAATAACTATGCAAAGAGCTACAAAATTTCATCAACGTCTTAGGTGTGTCTAGTGGAAAATTCAATGTTGATGCTTGTTTCTTAAACTCCTCTGTAAAATTATGAACAGTTTGACATTTAATTTGTTTCAAATATTTCCTTTCCATAATGGCCTTTTTTCGGTAACCTAATGGGTAAAATTGTCCTCTTAAAGTAGAAACAAACTCAAACCAAGATGAATGAAGTTTATGACTACTCTTACCACCTTTGTACAGTTTGCCTTCCCGCCAGACGAGAGCATTGTCACTCAATCGAAGGATGCTAGATGGATCTTGGCTTCATCCTCTTTGATTCGTTGTATGCGGAAATATACTTCAACCTGTCTGATCTAGTTATCTAGCTTCTCTACATTAGATTCTCCACTAAACACAGACAAATCAAACTTGACATCCAACTTTAAAAAAAAAAATCTTTGTAGATGCATTCCTATGATGTCTGTTAGAATGGTGAGAAGAGGAAGAAGAACTTTCACTGGAGGACGGAGAGGGCGGGGGATATTCTCCTCCTCCTCCTCCATGATTTACCGAGGCATGATCATCTAGTTCTTTCTTCTCTTGCGTCATTGCCTTCTCATATTCTACAAACAATTTTTGCACTTTTTCTGCCATGGCATAAAAGGCCTTGCAATAATTTCTCTCTTCCTCCAACCAAACATCTTCATCTGCCATTTTCCCTCTTCGTGTTGCACGCTCCACTTATAGATCTAAGGACTTAAGTTTTCCTTCACCTTTTTAGAGCTTTTCCCTGGTTATCATACACTTGCAATTCACATCAACAGAAGACTTGCTCTGATACCAAACTTGATCCAAATTTTTTTACTTCATTAATACATTCAGAATCACATATAAAAGAGCATGTAACCATACAATTCATACACATAACATAAACGGAAATGAAAGGAAATCATGAGAAATAAAGGCACAACAGGTTGACAACGGAGTTCAACCAATGTGGGCTATGTCTCTGGGCTCTGCTCAAAGTGGGGAGGTCGCTTTCATTAATCTTCATCAAAAATCAAATTACATGCACGTACAAAAGGCACCTCATACCTCCACTTCCAAGGATGGCTTGAAAATGCACACCTCTGCTAAAAGAAATTGACCGCACTATTGAATTCCTGGCATGAAATCGTGTCAAATGACTATAAATTTGAACATGTTATGACTTGGTGAAAATCTGGACCCTCGGGAATCTCAAAGATTCCCCCAAGGATTCCTTCTCGCTGGTTGACTGGAATTCTGTTGTTAAAATGAAAAATCTGACTTCACCACTGTCCTCCTTGTGAAAAACTGAGTAAAATGAGTATAAACTCAACTTGGTTCTAAAACTATGAAAATTTGGCCCCATGGAATCTTTTAGGTTCCTCCTAATTCCCAAAATATTCCTCCCTGCAAGTTTATAGAAGATCTTCCGCTCATATGAGGAAATATATCACACCATCACGTTCCCTGCAAAATTCTGGTTCGTTTGAGTATAAACTTGGCATGAATCTGACACTGTGAAATTTTGGCCCCAAGGGAATCTAAAGATTCCTCACTAATTTTGCATAAGAACATTCCTTGGAAGAATATCCTTGCCTCGAAAAATGTTCCTCGTCGAGGTTGGGCTCAATGCGCTTCGTTCTATCCTCCCCCCTCGAATGAAGAGAGTGCCTTTATATGTTTAAGTGTCGACAAATAAATCAAGAGCCCGCCAATTGTTACGATGGTCAATGCACGAGATGATAGGTTGTTGGTGGGCAAGTTTGTCAGGGTTCAAAACCCGGCGAATCCATATATAACCAAGTTCTTTGACCGCTAACTAGATTTTTCCAAACATCATATAATGGTTAATGCATCAATTATTCCATTGTACCGAACATTCCAATTTAACTCGCCATGTGACTTGGATAACTATTATGTAATATGGTTCCATTACATTATGCCTATATGAAGTGACCATATGTTTAATTGGTTTTAAAAAATTCCAATGCTTCATAAATACATTCGTTGTTTATTCACCATATATTTTTTGTTTTGTTTGTTTGGTTATTAATATAATAATCATTATGTGTAATATAATACCCCTTTTTGTTTTTTTTTATTTAAATTTTGGCTTTCATATGGTTATGACCAAATTTCAACATATACAAATTCATTGGTTTATATAACAATTTTTTGTTATAACTATATTTTAATGTGGTTTTGTTATATATATTTTATAATATTTATTTTTTATGACTTTTGTCTTTATGTGATATTTCTTAATATTAATTTTTTTTTGTCTTTTGTAGGAACAGGGAACCAATGGTGGAGTGCCAAGTGTTAATGGTTGATGGTCTGTCATGAACGTCGTGGGTCTCACTTGCTAACTGGGATGCCATGTGGCACACTGTGGGCCCCCCTTTTTCCTTGTATTTTCAAACTTTAAACTGCAATAAGTTGATCATACAAACTCGAATTTGAGTGTCGTATGCGCCACTGGAATTGTATCGACGAGCATTACAACTTGGTCTTGGTTTCTTTGCCTTTTGAAGATTTTTTTTTGAGATTTTCTTGAACCCTCTTGGATCTTTGAGTGTATTTGGAGCCACCTGGATCACAAACCCTCTTTCTCAAAAAATGGCCTGTGGAATTTGATGCTTGCTCTGAGCAGCTATTGGTGGTCCCAATTTGGGTTAGACTTCTAGCCCTCCCCCTGTAGTACTGGTTAGGAGATGTATTCCAAGAAATGGTGAACATATTTGGTTTTTATTATGAATCAGATTTCTCTTTCAAGAAAACAATTTATATGGTGATGGCTCAAATATTGGTTGGACTTAATTTGGTATCAGATCTTCTTGCCTCCATTACTATCAAAGAAGGCACAAAAACTCAGAAGCAAGTCTTGGACTACAAAGGAATCCCATATAAGTGTGCTCGCTGCCACTCATGCAGACACTTGTGGGAGGAATTCCCTAGTGGTAAGCTAAAGAAAAAATGGGTACCAAAATTTCATAAATATCTAGGATTGTAACACCCTCCTCCCATATCTACCCAAGTAACTAGCCAACTGGGGTAAACATGTGATGAGAGGCTACTGTGATCAGATTCAACCTCCTATATGACCTTAAGGAAGTGGAACTGACGGAAACACATCATACATATCTTCCACATCAACAACAAGACTCAAGGAACCATCCCAACCACTCAGGTAACTAGCCCCTGGGTCCCACTAAGTTTTTAACTCACTTAACCCCAGGAAACACCCACAATATGGTCATGAGTGCGTCTGGGAAGCTTTGGACGCTCCCACAAGCCTACATGCCTGCGTCTAGGGACTAAATTTCCTAGACTTGTGCCTGCGCCACCAGGATTTAAGGCACTTTTTCAGGCCTAGAGCCCAGGACACTGCCCAAAACTCAATGACAAGTTCAGAAATGAATTAAAACAATGGAACAACGATGTATTTTCAAAAACCATGACAAGGCATAGACCAGACCCTTACTAGCCATGACATGAATCTCGTCAAACATATCACAAATATGTAATCTACAGGTGTAAACAACATATCTGAGCATAGGGGTCTCATACTTATCCGAGAATCGCTAAGAAGCATTGTTCTCTTACATCATTCTCTGCAGTATCATCTATTAGGTCATAGATACATTGTTTATTCATTTACAAATAAAAACATGAGGAGAGCCATACATCATCACTGCGATAATGCATGCTTATAACCAACACAATAACAATAGAAATCTTAAGGATACAACAACCATAAAATCCACATATAAAACAATACATATACACATAAAATTTCAAGGAGAGAACCTCTTATTGATGAATGCAAAAACCAACCCGGGATGAGACTTCCATGTTCCACCCGACCATCGATTGGCTGGGAAAAATCTCTCTTCAGCCAATTACCCCCGTGCCATATTCCAAGCATGAATGTGGGAATCAAACTGAAAGAACCAACCAGAGCATCCCGAGGTTAAACCACCTCACCCTCATCATTAGAAATCAGGATTTATCGTAATCCACCTCGGATCACTAGGCCAAAACAATAAACATTTCATACAATATTTACCATGATCTCCACCCGATCACTAGGCCAAAACAAGCATGGATGCCACTAGATTTCTCCACCTACACCACGAGGAATTTTCATGTCTCCTAGTCTCTCAGGATTTACTGCAATCCATAGTCCCATCCAGGGATTAATAGGCCCTAAACTGAGACATACTCTCCATGATTTACCATATATCCTAACCTGGGATTCCTAGGCCCGATGGAGAGAAAATGACCTCTAGAATTTATCGTATATCCTGCCATTCACCGGTCGAGGATTCCTAGGCCCACCAAGTCAACACACTATCCGTCTTTACTGCAATCCATAGTCTGGTTCAGGGGTTACTAGGCCATATGTTATATCATTTCGGAGATCCGCCTCACTCAACTTCGAATCCATCTGGAAATCCAGCCCAACCAAAACATGAGAACTCCATCACACATTGGCTATCCGAAAATGGAAAGGCTAGGATGAAAAACATTGTCACACCTGGCAAAACCCATGCCATGATAGAAAATAACCACATGCAATACCATGCATGCCAAATTTAGCAAGAAACCACCATTGCAAATCAATACATGCAAAGAATCTTGTTGTAGTTACTTGATCCTACTCTTTGTTGCTTGCTCCTTCCTTCCTCTTTCCTTCTTTTCCTTTTTTCATCTAATGCGAAAGTGCTCCAAGAAAACTCTAAGTGTCCAAGAGTGAGAGAGAGAGAGAGAGAATAATGAGAGAGCTCCAAAACTGAACTGACAAAAGGTGCCAACTGATCCTCATAAGCCTTTTTATTGATGAGGCCTCTATTTTCTTCATTTTCCATTATTTTCCTTCATTTTCCTCCTCACATGCAACTTGTGACCTTTCACCTCCCTTTTCTCCTAATTTCCATTATTTTCACAAACAAATTTGCCAAAATGTCATTTTGCCTTTGGCTTTTCCAATTTCCTTAGCCATAATAAACCAAATGAACACCCACTAGGATTTTTTTCCCAACATTCATCTTGAAATAAGTGTCCCATCAACCGTGGTTATTATTTTTGCCTTTATTAACTTTTGTTACATGGAATTTTTAGCAGGGCTAATATAGAACCCTTCCCATTGTAAGACGTCATCCTCGGTGTTCAACCACACATATACCTCAGGAACACTATTGAAAAGAAAACATATTTCCCATGGAGCTTTATAACATATCTCGATGTAGTAATTACAATGATCACCTTGCTGAATAGAATACCAACATGAAAACATAACAACATGACAATCATAATGAAATGACACCCATACCGCTTATTGGACCTTTATAACATAATTCATGGTGGTATTTACAACCATACACATATGTACATATACCTGATCATCACATGATTCAAAACATATGTCAAAACATCACCAAAATATATGCCAAACATATACCAACATCATAAGTAAATATATTTTCCTCAATCGGCAAACAAGGAAGGATACATAGCCCGCATTTGATTTTCCATCTCCCATGTAGCTTCTTCGGGCCCAAAGTGCTTCCATTGCACTTTAACTTGATCTATTGCTCGATTTCGGAGCATGAGCACCTTTCTCTACAATATACACCGAGGCTCCGACTGGAATTCTCCATTTGGATCCACCTGTAATATAGACCAGTCAATCACATGTTCAACATCTTTAACATACTTCTTAAGAAATGATATATAAAAAAATCATTGAATTTCACCGTGGAAGGAAGTGCAAGTCAATAGGCCACTGGTTCAATCCTCTCAATGATCCTAAAAGGTCCACAAAACCGGGGTGCTAGCTTGGCACACGATCCAATCCGCAAGGATCTCTTCTTAGGCTTGATGCGCAAGTACACCTGCTCCCCAACTTGAAACTCCTTAAACAAACTCTTCTAGTCTACATAAATCTTCTTCATATCCTGTGTTGCTTTCAAATTCTTCTTCATCACCTGAATTTCTTGTTCCATATTTGCCAAAATGTCTAGTTCAATCAATACCCTGTTAACCGGATCACTCCAACCGATGGGAGTGTTGCAAATTCACCCATACATTGCCTCAAATAGACTCATCTTCAAGGATTCCTGATACTCGTTGTTGTAGGCGAACTCTACCAGTGGAAGGCACTCTTCCCACTTTCGTTTTTGATGTATCACATACATCATCAACATGTCCTCCAAGATCTTGTTGACCCTCTCAGTCTCTCCATTTGTCTACGGATGATATGTTATGCTGAAGGCCAACTCAATGGCCAAACATGCAAACAACTCCTTCCAAAACTTGGGAGTGAACTTTACATCCCTGTTTGACACAATCTTCTTCGAAACACCATGCAACCTGACCACATCTCTAATGAACACTTGTGCCACATTTCTAGTTGAATATGTATTCTTCACTGAAATGAAGTGTGTAACCTTTGTCAACTTGTACACACCAACCATGATGGAATCATGTTGTCTAGTTTTCCTGGGAAAATCTGTGATTAAATCCACGGAAATAACCTCCCATTTCCACTCTAGAATCACAATCGGTTGTAGTAGTCCACCTGGTTTCCTACACTTTGACTTAACCATTTGACAATCCAAAAACTTGGCTACGAAATTTTCCACGTCCTTCTTTAGATTTGATCAATAATATAATCTCTTCACTGCAGTCACTGTCTTTTGATAGCCTAGGTGACCCGATTATGGTTTCACATGAAACTCCCTTAAGATCACGTTCTTTAGGTCACTATTATCCGACACATATATCATGTCACTAAATCTGACAAAACCATATATTATGAGACGATAATCCATATCATATACACTTGCACCTGTACCTATGCATGTACATATACCTGTACCACTACCTGTACTTGTACCTGTGCTCTGTTGTAACTTATGCACAATCTCCATATACCTATCATCCTGTCGACATGCCTGCAAGATCCTATCCTGTAAATCTATCCCATAGGAGCTCATAGCTGCTATGTGATTTACCTGTACCCTCCTACTAAGAGCATCTGCGACCATGTTCTCCTTTCCCTTTATGTACCTAATCTCGAAGTCAAAATCATTGATCGTGGCCAACCATATATCTTGTTTGACATTCATATTCGGCTGGTCAAATAAGTACCTCAACCCAATGTGATCACTCATCAGTGCAAACCTCCTGCCAAGAAGATAATGCCCCCGCATGTTCAATGCATGTATGATCACTTCTAGCTCAATATCATGTGTCAGGTAGTTTTTTTTATGCTCGTTTAGTTTTCGTGACATGTCCATCCTACATAAGGACTCCACCCAGTCCTCTCTTGCATGCATTTGTACATACTACAAATTGCTTGTCTGGATCTGCCATCTTTAAGACTGGAGCATGTGTCAACAACTGCTTAAGCTACTCAAAACTAGCCTCACACTCCTCTGTCCAATCAAACTTCTTACCTTTCCTCTATAGTGATGTAATAGGATAAGCAATATGTGAGAAGTTCTTGATGAACCTCCTGTAATAACCTACCAACCCCATGAAGGATATCACCAGATCTACATTTCTAGGAGCTACCCTCTCCATGCTGCCCTTTATCTTTTATGGATCTATTGCAATTCCCCCTTGGAGACAACATGTCCCAAGTAATGTACCTCAGTCTAGAATAAACTGCATTTGTTGAGCTTAGCATACAACTGATGCTCTCTCAACAATATCAACACTACTTCCAAATACTCGGCATGCTCTTCCTCATTTTTAGAATATACCAATATGTCATCAATGAACACAACAAAAAATGTCTCCAAATAAGGACGCAACACATTATTCATAAAACACATAAATTTCACTGGAGCATTAGTTAAACTAAATGGAATTACAAAAAACTCGTAATGCCAATACCTTGTCCTAAATGTTGTCCTGTAGATGTTCACTTCTTTGATGAGTACCTGATGATATCCTGATCTCAAGTCGATCTTAGAGAACGTTTTTTCTCCCTTCAACTAATCAAACAAGTCATCAATCCTCGGCAATAGATACCTATTCTTGATGGTCACTTTGTTCAACTACCTATCATCAATGCACAATCTGAGAGTACCATCCTTCTTCTTCACAAACAATATCGGTGTGCCCAATGGTGATACACTTGGCCTAATGTATCATTTTTCAAGCATATATTTAAGCTGCAAATTTAACTCCACCAATTGAGGTGTGTTCATACTATAATATGATTTTGATGCTGGAGATGCTCTTGGTACCAACTCAATAGAAAATTATACCTCCCTGTGAGGTGGAAACTCTAAAATATATGCAAGAAATACATCCTGAAACTATTGTAGAACTAGGTACCTGCTCAAAAAATTTGCATCCTCAACCTCCTTACCTTTGTCACTAGAAATATGCACTACGAACAATACACACCTTTTCCTATCACTACGCTCGGTCTGCATGGATTTCACCATCCTAACTGATGTGGCTTTCTTCTTTACCTGTAAGATTTTATGCTCCCTATTGTCATCCAAGCACTCAATGGCCTTGTCATAACAATTCACCTTGGTCCTGTGAAGGTATAGCCATTCCATACCCAATAGAATATTGTATGATCCCAATGGAAATATGCTCAAGTGCGTTTTTGTAGGAATACCATTTAATTCAAATGCATAAGCTATTACCTAATGGTGAATTATTTTCTTCGTACATGTAGCCAACTTCACTAACTGAGATTCTGCATGCATTTCCTTATTCAAACCACACTTATCCACCAAGTCAGGACTAAAATAGCTATAATTATATCCAAGGTCAATCAAAATAGAAATAACTTGATCACAAATATTATCGTCCATCTCAATGATAGATGCTTGGTGATCTTCCTACCTATTGTCCACGACTACATAAATACGAGGAATGCTCTACCAAACATCCCCAATAATGGCATACCACTCTGTTTTTGTGGAAAATCTCTCTTAAAGTGTTACTTACTGCATGTCCAACACTCCAATTGTCGAGTACCATCACCTCTATGTTTTTGTTGTGATCCATGTCCCTATCTAGTTGCATTGAATTTCATTGGCAGTGCCACATTTTCTTTCTCTTCTGCATTCTAAGACCTTGCTTTCTTAGGCTGCCATTTACCTTTACCTTTGCCCTTCCCTTTCCATCCTTTTTGAGATTCATTCTTACACTTTTACTTTCATAGCAATGCGTCAACTTCCCAATGACCCCTCAAGTGACTGAGGCTCATCATACTCAATTTGTCTCTAAATGCTAATGGAAAACCACTGACAAATCATTGAAATTTAGCCTTATCATCTGCAAGATACGATATATACCTCAATAGCTCCAGAAATTTAGTCATGTACTCTTCATCTGTCATTGATCCCATATTTAGCTCATGGAATTATTTGGTATTACTGTCGTAGTACCTTTATGACAAGTATTTCTTCCTGAAAATCCTCTTGAACTCATGCCAACTCAAGTCCTCTGTTTTGATGTTTCCTGCTTCACATCTTCCCACCAAGTTTTTCTTTAAATTTCAAGCTGAAGATGGAAATTATGGCCTTCATGTTTTCTGTGTACTCATGCAACTCAAAGAATTTTCTTATACCAAGTATCCAAGCCTCTGCATCTTCTGGTTTCTTCAAGTCTCCATCAAAATTAGGCAGCTTTTATTTCTTAAATTCATATGGAAAGTATCCCCTGTCACTCCTCCTGTAAGGATGATAACGATGATGATAATGATGTCTATCCAAACCAAAACTATAATAGTACCTATACTCATCACCCTCCTATCCAAAGTTTCCAACAACCTGCCATCTCTCACTGTGTCAATAGCTCTATCCGACCTGTGTCTACCAGGATACCTACTGCCTAATGCCCCATTAGTTTTTTCCTCCTTCCCATGGCTGATCCGAAGTGGTCCTTTTCATTTCAATTCTGACAAACTCTGAAGAAGTATTGCATTAACATCTTCTTGTTTCTCTTGTACATGTATGATTATGTCATTGCCTGCCTTACAACTCCTTATTTATTCCTTTCCTCTGCAGTGATGTAAAGAGGATAAGATTTTTGTGAGAAGTTCCTGATGAACCTCCTGTAATAACCTGCCAACCCCATGAAGGATCTCACCTCATCTACGTTTCTAGGAGCTACCCACTCCATGATGTCCTTTATCTTTTTTGGATCTACTGCAATGCCCCCTTGGAGACAACATGTCCCAAGTAATGTACCTCAGTCTGGAAGAAACTACATTTTCTGAGCATAGCATACAACTGATGCTTTGTCAACAATATCAACACTACTTCCAATTGCTCGACATGCTCTTCCTCATTTCTAGAATATACCAATATTTCATTAATGAACACAATAAAAAATGTGTTCAAATAAGGATGCAACACATTGTTCATCAAACATATAAATATAGCTGGAGCATTAGTCAAACCAAATGGAACTACAACAAAATTGTAATGCCCATACCTGGTCCTGAATGTGGTCGTGTAGATGGTCAATTCTTTGATGCATACCTGATGGTTGATGTCAGGTCAATCTTAGATAATATTGCTGCTCTCTTCAACTGATCAAATAAGTCATCAATCCTCAACACTATATACATGTTATGGATGGTTACTTTGTTCAATTACCTGTATTCAATGCACAATCTGAGAGTACCATCCTTCTTCTTCACAAACAATACTAGTGCGCCCAATGGTGATACACTTGGCCTAATGTATCATTTTTCAAGCATCTCTTTCAATTGCAACTTTAACTCCACCAACTCAGGAGTGTTCATCATGTAAGGTGCTTTTGATGTTGGAGTTGCTCTTGGTACCAACTCAATAGAAAATTATAACTCCCTGTGATGTGGAAACTATAAAATATCTGTAGGAAATAGATCCTAAAACTGTTGTAGAACTGGATACTTTCTCAAAACATTTTCAATCTCAACCTCCTTACCTTTGTTGCTAGAAATATGCACTACGAATAATACACACCCTTTCCTGCGACTGCGCTTGGCCTGCATGGATGTCACCATCCTAACTGATGTGGATTTCTTCTTTCCCTGTAAGATTCTCTGTTCCCCATTGTCATCCAAGCACTCAATGGAATTTTCATAACAATCCACCTTGGTCCTATGAAGGTATAGCCATTCCATACCCAATAGCATAATGTATGATCCCAATGGAAATATGTTCAAGTGCGGTGTTGTAGGCATACCATTTAACTCAAATGCACAAGCTATTACCCAATGGCGAAGTCTTTTCTTCGTACATGTAGCAAAATTCACTAATTGAGATTATGCATGCATTTAATTATTCAAACCACACTTATCCACCAAGTCAGGACTAACATATCAATAATTAGATGCAAGGTCAATCAAAATAGAAATAACTTAATCACAAATCTTACAGTCCATATCAATGATAGATGCCTGGTGATCTTCTTGCCTATTATCCACGACTGCATAAATACGAGGAATGCTCTACCAAACATCCCCAATAATGGCATATCACTCTCATTTTGCGGAAAATCTCTCTTAAAGTGTTACTTACTCCATGTCCAACACTCCAACTGTCTAGTACCATCACCTCTATGTTGTTGTTGTGATCCATGTCCCTATCTAGTTGCATTGAAATTCTTTTGCGGTGCCACATTTTCTTTCTCTTCTACATTCTGAGGCTTTGCTCTCTTAGGCTGCCATTTACCTTTACCTTTGTCCTTCCCTTTCCATCCTTGCTAAGATTCATTCTTGTGCTTTGACTGTTCATAGAAATGCTTCAACTTCCCAATGACTTCCTCAAGTGACCGATGCTCATCATACTCAATATGATCTCTAAATGCTAATGGAAAACCAATAACAAATCATTGAACTTTAGCCTTCTCATCTTCAATATACAGTACATACCTCAATAGCTCCAGAAATTTAGTCGTGTACTCTTCATCTATCATTGATCCCATCTTTAGCTCATAGAATTATTTAGTCTTACTGTCGTAGTACCTTCCAGACTTGTTGTTGATGCTCGATGTGATCTTCCACTAATTTATCATCCATATTAGCTATTATTTGATC
The DNA here is from genome assembly GCA_034641835.2 of Pinus albicaulis. Classification (NCBI taxonomy): domain Eukaryota; kingdom Viridiplantae; phylum Streptophyta; class Pinopsida; order Pinales; family Pinaceae; genus Pinus; species Pinus albicaulis. The sequence goes on along the minus strand of CM076580.1, from coordinate 440,689,916 downwards.
CTTCAAACCATCCAACTTAGCCTCCATTTTTACATTTAAACCATCTATATAATCTTCGGTTGCTCTTCGTAAGATCAAAATTTCTTGCACTTGGTACCGTAATTTTGATATCTTATACTGCAATTCTTCCTCTTCATGCATCATAGTATAGCTTTTTGAGCACTAATGGGTATGTAATTATTTTTTGGAGGCATTATAGAACTCAATACTCATAAAAATTCTAAAATATGCCCTTGGAATCACTTCAAACTTCTTTTTCAAACAAACATTATGCAATTTTAAAAACCAAATACACACCTTTTGCTTGCTTTTGAGGAGCTCGACATTGAAACTGAATTATCTCTGTGATTTCAGATCTTCAATATCTGAAATTTGGCACTAAGGTAGCCCTCTAAAATCTCTTTTTAATGCCACAGGTCTTACCTGATTTGGATTCTTGAAGACAAAGTTGTGCCCAATATCCTATGATGACCTAATTATGGACTAGTTCAGTAAAGCGAACTTGTACGACTTTCTACGTGTCACTGTTTCCTCCTTCGGCTCTAAAATTTCTAGACAAGAAACTACAGTCTATGTACTTGCGACCACTTTTTACAGAATTCCAATCCGATGCTCAGAGAGAGAGTTATGAATATTTTCCGATAATCACTTCTTTGAGATGAAATTTAGGAGCCTGAAAAATCCCTAATTTCCACAGACAATATCTCTGAAACTGTTGCGAACAAAGCTCTGAAATTTTGGGACAATTTTCCTCAGGATTGCAGCTTCGCACTCTAAAAATTTCACCTTTTGAAACTTCGTACTAAAAACGTTGTACCGAAAATACCATGATAACCTGTTTAGGTTAAATTCAGGATCCTGCAAAAAGCCCTAACTTCCACATATCATATCTCCAAAAATATTGTGAAACAAGCTCTAAAATTTAACAACGATGTTCCTCAGGATTTCTGCTTCGCTCTCTAAAAATTTCAGCTTCTGAACCTTTGTAGAAAAAGAGTTATAACGAAAATTCCACAATGACCTGTTTGGTGCAGCGAAACCCTAGAATCCAAAGCTCTGATACCAAATGTTGTGAAACCAGCTCCAAAAATAGAATAAAAGAGATATCAACACCTTAGAAATAAGCCACTTCGAGGGGGAAACCTCCAATACATTACATGAATGAACAATTCTTGGATGATACAAATGACTAGAACCTCCTTCTATATATAGGAGTCCATGGGGCCACAATATAATCCTAGTGGGGCCACAAGGTAATCCTAGCTGACCTAAAAATAATAATGTAAAGGCACAATAATAACAATATGGGGGTTACAGGGGTACAACAATAACAATAAGGGGGGCTACACTAACATAATAAGGGACTACACTATTAATATAGGGACTTAACACATCTTCCTGCCAGTTTTTTTCTTTACCTTTCAAGCTTAAGATGGCAATTCTGGCCTTCATGTTTTCTGTGTACTCATGCAACTCAAAGAATTTGTTTATACCAAGCATCCAAGCCTCTGCATCTTCTATTTTCTTCAATTCTCCATCAAAATTAGTCAAATTTGCTTTCTTAAATTCATATGGAAAGTATCCCATGTCACTCCTCCTATAAGGATGATAACAATGATGATCATGATGTCTATCTGAACCAAAACTAGAATAGTACCTGTACTCATCACCCCTCCTATCTGGAGTGTCCAACGACCTATCATCTCTCATTGTGTCACTATCTCTATTTGACCTATGTCTACTAGGAGACCTACTGCCATATGCCCCATTTTTTTGTCCTCCTTCCCATGGCTGATCCGAAGTGGCCCTTTCCGTTGCAATTCTGACAAACTGTGAAGAAGTATTGCATTAACCTCTGCTAATTTCTCTTGTGCCTGTATGATTATGTCATTGTCTTCCTTACAACTCCTTATTTCTTCCTTTAATCTTCTCAATGTGTCTTCCAAATCATAAGAGTGCCCACCGCGCTGCTCATCTGATCCATAGGGAGAGTCTTTGTAGTCTACCATCTTGTTATTCATTTTGATCTCTTTCCTGCAAGGCATAATATGTCAACTAAACCAAATCATAATAAACCAACATACCTTAGTATAGTTTTGGGAGGATACCTCATTTTTAAGATCATCCAAATCAATGTGATACATGTACAAACATGATCATAACATCTTATAAACATATAACAACTAAGTGTACCAACACATAACATCATTCTACCTAGATTCCAATCATCACTGCATGACTATATCACTACAAATATTATGACCTCATGCATGACAACATCAACCATACCAATGTACATAGAAAATAAACAATCATAAACATATATGATACACAAGCATACACACGGAAAATGCACAAGCATAAACATGGACAATACACACACATAAACACATGTAATCAAGCATAAACAGGCATTACTTGTAAAAACATTTAACCAAACATACAAGGAATATACATGTAGCAACATATACTCAACATGTAACCAATCATACACTCATGACAACACACTGCCAAAAAACCACAACCTCTTTCACATGGCGACATCGCTACATCCATGACCGACACCATGCATATGCAACAAGCATAAAGTCCACAAGGATGAAAATAGATGTGCAACCAACATGAATGCATGACCAACACAGACCGCCCATCCAGTACAAGGGGTGAATCATGCTCTAATAGCACTCTGTAACACCCTCCTCCCATATCTACCCAGGTAACCAGCTAACCGGGGTAAACATGTGACGGGAGGCTACTATGATCAGATTCAACCTCCTAGGTGACCTTAAGGAAGTGGAGCTGATGGTAACACATTGTGCCGACCTTCCACATCAGCAAGAAGACTCCCAAGAACCATCCCAACCACTCAGGTAACTAGCCCCTTGTTCCCACTGAGTTTTTAACTCACTACAACCCCGAACGCTCCCACAATATGATCATGAGTGCATATGGGAGGCTCTGGACGCTCCCACAATCCACATGTCTGCGTCCATGGACCAAATTTCCCAAACATGTGCCTGCATCCACGGGATTTAAAGCACTTTTTCAGGCCCAGAGCCTAGGACACTACCCAAAACTCAATGAAAAGTTCATAAATTAATTAAAACAATGAAACAATGATGTATTTGCAAAAACCGTGACAAGACCTAGACTGGACCCCTACTAGCCATGACAAGAATTTCGTCAAACATATCACAAATATGTAATCTACAGGTCTAAACAAAAAATCTAAGCATAAGGGTCTCATACTTATCTGAAAATTGCTAAAAAGCATTGTTCCCTTACGTCATTAGTTGTAATATCGTATATTAGGTCATAGATACATTGTTTATTCATTTACAAATAAAAACATGAGGAGAGCCATACATCATGCTTATAACCAGTATAATAACAACAGAAATCTCAAGGATACAAAAAACATAGAATCCACATATAAAATAATACATTTACACATAAAATTTCAAGGAGAGAACCTCTTATTGATGAATGCAAAAACCAACCTGGGATGGGACTTCCACATTCCACCCCGACCAAAGATTGGTTGAGCCAAATCTCTCTTCATCTAATCACGCCCGTGACATATTCCAAACATGAATGTGGGACTCAAACCGAAAGAACCAACCAAGCATCCCGAGGTTAAACCACCTCACCCTCATCAATAGAAATCATGCTTTATCGTAATCCACACCAAATCACTGGGCGAAAACAATAAGCATGTCATATAATATTTACCATGATCTCCACCCGATCACTAGGCCAAAACAAGCATGGATTCCACCAGATTTATCCACCTACATCGTGAGGAATTTTCATGTCTCCTAGTCTCTCATGCTTTACCGCAATCCACAATCCCATCTAGGGATTACTAGGCCCTAAACCGATAGATACTGTATAGGATTACCGTATATCCCAACCTGGGATTCCTCGGCCTGATGGAGAGAAAACCACCTCTAGGCTTTACCGTATATCACGCCATTCATCGGTCGAGGATTCCTAGGCCCACTGAGGCAACACACTATCCATATTTACCACAACCCATGGTTTGGTTCAAGGGTTACTAGGCCATGTGTTATATCATTTCAGAGATCCACCTCACTCAGCTTCGAATCCATCTGGAAATCCAGCTCAACCAAAACATGAGAACTCCATCACACCATGGCTATTCGGAAATGGCAAGGCCAGGATGAAAAACACTATCACACTTGGAAAAAATCATTCCATGACAAAAAAGAACCACATGCAATACCATGCATGCCAAATCTAGCAAGGAAATCACACATGCAAATTGATACCTACAAATAATATTGTTGTAGTTGCTTGATCATGCTCTTCCTTGCTTGTTCCTTCCTTCCTCTTTCCTTCTTTTCATTTCCTGATCCAATTCCAAAGGGCTCCAAGAAAACTATAAGTATCCAAGAGTGAGAGAGAGAGAGAGAGAGAATAATGAGAGAGCTCCAAAACCGAACTGACAAAAGGTACCAACTGATCCTCAAAAGCCTTTTTATTGATGAGGCCTCTATTTTCTTCACTTTCCATTATTTTCCTTCATTTTCCTCCTCACATGAAACTTGTGACCTTTCACCTCCCTTTTCTCCTAATTTCCATTATTTTCACAAATAAATGTTGCAAAATGCCATTTTGCCTTTCTGAAGCCTTTTCCTTTGCTAATTTCCTTAGCCATAATAAACCAAATGAACACCCCCTAGGATGTTTTGCCCAACATTTATCTTGGAATAAGTGTCCCATCAACCATAGTTATTATTTTTTCCTTCATTAAATTTTATTACATGGAATTTTCACCAGGGCTGTTACAGGGATCTAACAATTCCCCTTCTCTTTGTACCAAATCTATAGGGAATTCATCCAAGGAAATTGCTTCTAATACAAATATTGAACCAAATGGAAAAGGGAAAACCCCTATGGATATATTCAAGGTATTATGGCCACAATAGAGGAGGTGCACAAAGATATATGTATTTTTGTCTCAGAGGAACCCTAGGGAGATGTGCATCTCGGTGTTGTTATCATATTAACCTCCTCTTTGGGTATGTTACAGTCATGCGCCCCTTCCTCTGTTAAGTTTATCTGTTGTTACGACTCTCTATAATTGTCCCTTTTTGTATCTCACAAATCTACCCCCTCCCTTCTCCCTCTATTATCCTTCCTCCTCCTTCTTACCCCTCTATCCCTCCTTCTCCTATTAACAACCTTTCTCTGCTCTCATAGGTATCCTTTCTGCCTCTCACAAACAACATTACAATCTCTACTCCTTCTCTTATGACTTAGTCAAGGATGATATTCAAAACAAGGGTTCATTATCGAATCTAGATGGGGGTATGGGCTCAATTGATTCTCTTTTACCTCTGAGCTCGGGTAGGGGATGAAAATTGCATATCTCTTTATCCAAGGAAAAAGCCTCCTTAGAGGTGAAACTTGGGAAGGAAAAACCTATTATTGGGGTTCTTAAAGTAGTAGGCCCCATAAGAGATTCAATATGAGAATCCTTTCTCTAAATATTTAGGGTTTGGTCAACCCCTCAAAATCATTGGTTGTAAAGAGGATAATTGGATCCCTCTCGCCTCATATTATAATTTTTCTAGAAACTATGATCAATAGACTAAAGGCTAAATCTTATATGTCCCCTCTTCTCCCAAATTTGTCTTTGCATTATATTTATTCTTAGGGGAAACGTGGTGGACTGATCATGGGTTGGAACTCAACATTTTTTTTTAAATAAAGTTAAAGGAGGAATGGTTTTGCCATATTTAGCAGGTGCACTAAATTTGGCAGAGGGATCCACAAGTGGGACTAAGGCACAATTTACCTTTTTCAATTTTTTTTTTTACTTAGTAAAATTTAAATTTTCCTATAGTAAAAAATTAGATCAATATAAGTCATCTAAGAGATCTAATCTCATCCATTTGTGGTAGTGGTGGGCCCATGTCAAATTTTAAGAGGAAAAAAGGGTGCGCAAAACTTGGTCATAATGTACAACACATCTTGCTGTCCAGCTCAACACTAGGGTTTCATATCAGCATGAAAGTGGCAGAGAAAGGAGGTCGATTCAACCATAATAATTTCCATCCATTTGCATACCTCTCCAGGGGCAAAGATAATTGTGTAGAGGAGGTCTTATAGGGAGTGTGAGTCTATACCAATGCATAAAAAAGAGGTAAAGTGTGTTTGCAGTGTGTATATAGCTCAATAGAGGGCTTGCAGAGAGAGAAAGATAAGTTTTCCCTCTTGAATGTAATCTTTTCCTTAAGAATATTTTGTTGAGTTGAATAATAAAACACCAATATTATAGGGTTTCCCAGGTAAATTATTGTGTACTATTTTTATGGTCTGCTTATCTTCATCTATTCCTTTTGTTTTCCACTGCATGCAAGTTATAAAACTTAGAATATTTGTGGGTTACAAGTTAAAGTTCATATTTTCATTCTTTTCTTGGTTAAAATTCATAGATTAGTTATTCATGTTAGTGTCTAAATGTTTCACTGATCAAATACTCTCTTTCAGGTTTATTTGGTAGAAGTCCTTGGTCAAAATTTTATGCTTTCAAATAAATTCTCAAATAAATTTTGTTCATTGGATGTTGTCTAGGTTAGATGCTGCTCCCTCCACCAATTCATGGTCATCATCAATTTCAAGGTCATGTCATCATTTAAGTATCTAGGGTCATAAATCAATTAACATACCATATTCTAGGTGATGGCCTAGGGCTTATTTTGTTTTGTCATCATGGTGCCAATCATGTCACGTAAGCAAGGAAAATAATAGTCATTTTCACTAGTCAATTCACCTTCATTGGGAGTTAGCAAAGATAGGAAATAAAACAAAGGGTAACTTTTCCTTTTTCAAGAAGTATGCTACATTGTCAAAATCTTTCAAAAATATATTTTTCTCAAAGTACAAGATGATGTCACTAAAGTCAAAAGAAAAGTTTGTGAGTTTATAAAGGGAAATTAAGCTTCATTTGAGTTCATTTCATCCTTTGGTTTTCGAAGAGCTCATCACTCATGCTCCACAAATCTCCAGATCCATCCAGAGATCGAAGTAAACCACCAAAAACTGATCCAGACTACCGCACGCTACGTTTCTTCTTTACGCTAAGTTTCTGGGGCAGCCACGCTACGCTTATGGCAATTTGCTACATTTTCTGCATTCAAGCTCCAAGAAGCCATCAGAAGGGTCAATTGATCATTTCAAAAGTTTCAGATGCTTCCAAACTAGTAAGTGAACATTCCTCACCTCATTCAAGTAAATTTCTTCAGCGAAGGATGGATCCCCTCTTCTAGGGTTTTCAACTATGTTTTTGGATTGCTTTGATGTTTGGCTTGCTTTAGCAATAAAAATCTTAGTTTCATCACCTAAAAACCTTCACATACAACTAATACACCTTACCAAATCATTCCATATCATTCATACCTCTCATTACTCCCATTTTCACTCAAACCCTAATCCTCACTACGTTTTGCAGAGATAACTAGGTTAACTATGTGTTTAGGCCTTTTTTCCCATTTCCCCTTACCCATTTCCAAAAATTTCACCTGCACTGTATTGCTTACCTACCACCCTATCTCCCCAAATTTTTAAGGATTTTTCCCTTACTCCATTCCCTCTCATCTCTGTCCCTAAACTCTTTGCTCATTATCCCCTATTTTCCTAATTTTCACCTTCCCTTTCCTTCACATCAAACTAGAGTTTTCTTTTGTTGACAAACATCATGGAAAGTGAGAAGAGAAATTATAACAAGGGAGGTCATAATTCCTAATTTGAGCCATCCAATTTGTAGGAGATCAATGCTTTTCCTTATGCCAAGAAATCCTTTGAAGACACCGGCTGTTTAAGGTTTTGTGAAAGAATTCAAGAGGTAGGTTTTCATTCTCAGTTGACAAACCTCTTTTCCACCAGTTTTAGGAGGGATAAGGCTAACATAACAGGGGTTGAGTTCAGTATATCAACATATGTCATAGCCTCAACAGTAGGTATCCTGAATCATGGGGAAATCTGGTTCAAAGGGATGGATTTGGACATTAATAACTATAAAGTTTTCTTAAAACCACATTACAAAGATGCCTGTAAACACATATTTCCCTTAAGGAATTTACTTGATAGGTATGATCCTTTAATGAAGTTGATCATGAAGTATTTTAAATGTGAAGGGAGGTTCTCAAGATTATACCAATACCACATAAGGCTATTTATGTATTTCACTGCCACCAAGCCACTGAATTTGCCTCATTATCTATTCATAAGTCTAGTCAAAATGACTGAAAAAGTACAAACTAAAGGAAAGGATCATCAAGCTAGTTTGTTTCACCATGGTTTGGTCAAGGTTATAGTCTTACATCAACTCTTACAAAACAATATGTCCTGGGAAAAATTCATTTCATCCTTTGGTTTTGAAAGAGCTCATCTTTCATGCTTCACAACTCTCCATATCCATCCAGAGATCGAAGTCAACCACCAAAAACTGATCCAAACTTCCACATGCTGTGTTTCTTCTCAACGCTACGTTTCTAGGGCAACCATGCTATGCTTCTGGCGGTTTGCTACATTTTCGGCATTCAAGCTCCAAGAAGCCGTCAGAAGGGTCAATTCATCATTTCAAAAGTTTTAGATGCTTCCAAACCAGTAAGTGAACATTCCTCACCTCATTCAAGTAAATTTCTTCAGCAAAGGATGGATCCCCTCTTCTAGGGTTTTCAACTACGTTTTTGGATTGCTTTGATGTTTTTCTTGCTTCAGTAATAAAATTCTTAGTTTCATCACCTAAAAACCTTCACATACAACTCATACACCTTACCAAATCATTCCATATCATTCATACCTCTCATTACTCCCATTTTCACTCAAACCCTAATCCTCACTACGTTTTGTAGAGATAACTAGGTTAACTATGTGTTTAGGCCTTTTTTCCCTTTTCCCCTTACCCATTTCCAAAAATTTCACCTACACTGTGTTGCTAACCTACCACCCTATCTCCCCAAATTTTTAAGGATTTTTCCCTAACTCCATTCCCTCTCATCTCTGTCCCTAAACTCTCTGTATCATTATCCCCTATTTTCCTAATTTTCACCTTCCCTTTCCTTCACATCAAACTAGAGTTTTCTTTTGTTGAAAAACATCATGGAAGGTGAGAAGAGAAAGTATAACAAGGGACGTCATAATTCATAATTTGAGCCATCCAATTTGCAGGAGATCAATGCTTTTCCTTATGCCAAGAAATCCTTTGAAGACACTGGCTGTTTAAGGTTTTGTGAAAGAATTCAAGAGGTAGGTTGTCATGCTCATTTGGCAAGCCTCTTTTCCACTAGTTTTAGGAGGGATAAGTCTAACATAACAGGGGTTGAGTTCAGTATATCAACAGATTCCATAGCCTCAACAACGAGTATCCTGAATCATGGAGAAATCTAGTTCAAAGGGATGGATTTGGACATTGAGAACTATAAAGTTTTCTTAAAACCACATTACAAAGATGTCTGTAAACACATCTTTCCCTTAAGGAATTTACTTGATAGGTATGATACTTTAATGAAGCTAATCATGAAGTATTTTAAATGTGAAGGGAGGTTCTCAATATTATACCAGTATCACATAAGGCTATTGATGCATTTCACTGCCACCAAGCCACTGAATTTGCCTCATTATCTATTCAGAATCTAGTCAAAATGACTGAAAAAGTACAAAGTAAAGGAAAGGATCATCAAGCTAGTTTGTTTCACCATGGTTTGGTCAAGGTTATAGTCTTACATCAGCCCTTACAAAACAATATGTCTTGGGAAAAATTCATGAAATAATTTGCTTCTATGCCCACCACTAGTCCACCTATCATTCAAAGCATACCATCAACATCATCAAAGCCACAAGAGGTTGGCCCTTCAAGAAGACTAGCAGAGGTTCCAAAGACGCCAAGGGATGAAGTCAGTCAAACTTATGAGAAAGGTAAAATATTGGTATTTTCTCCTATGATCACTAAAGATGTGCTTTCACCTGAACCTATAGTTGAGCAAGTATTAGGAGAAACCATGGAGCAACCACCTATGCATGAGAGTGAGTCACCCTTGCAGCGAAATGAGGAGTAAGCACCTTTGGAGGTTGACATGCAGAGCAGGTGGAAAACAATTCAACTGAAGAGACAATAAGGGAAAAATAAGCAGAGATAGCAGAGTTGAAGGACAACCTCTCAAGGGAAAATTTCATGATAACATTCCTACAACAAGAAAACATACAATTGAAGGTGAAATAACTGCTCCTAAGCAAACCTAAGGCAGATCTTGAGGCAGAAAAAGGTAAGGGAAAAGAAGTGATAGATTTTGATCAATTTGAAACAAAGAGGCTCAGATAAATCCAAGGAGGCCAAAATCAATAGGATTAGCCAGGCAAAAAGAACAAGAAAAAATGTTATCTCCTCCCTTAGGTCAACAAATTTTTGATGATTTGATTGCTGCTGAGATTGAGAAAGACAAAGAGTTTTGGCTTGACAGGGTAAATGAGAATCTATATAAGTTCTTGAAGAAGGTAGAAAGAAATAACAACCTCCAAAGGCACATGGTGAGACACTACTTCACTAGGAACCAAATTGCCAAAATCAGGGTTAAGAATTTGAAGAAAAATCTTAACGAAACCATAATTAAGCTAAACAAGAAGGAAAACTTGGATTTACTGGCTGAGGCATCTCTAGCTGTCTAGATAATCATTAAAATATTCTATGGATCAAAATTAAACAAGTTTTGAGCATTTTTGGTATTTTTTGGGATTTTTGAGAAATTTGGACAATTTCACTCTTGCAGAAGCGTTGTGTGGCTACACTATGCTTTTTCTTAGAGGCTCCAATGGGGGTCAGCTTTACATGGTTGGATGGATTTTGATGAGTACATTCCAAATATGCTTTTTGTTTCATGAAAGCTCCTAAATTTGAAGAAAAAGTCAAAAAACACCTCAATTTTCATGTTTTTGCCACTATTTTTTAGTGCATGCTACGCTTCTGGAGTAAGTTTGGGAAAATGAAATTTTGAAGGTCTTGCAGGTGGTATTTAAGTTTCAAGGCTAGGTTGGATAGAGGACATCTAGGGATACCATTTCCAATCTTCAAATCGGAAAAAAGATGCCTAAAAGTCACCTAAAAATGCCCTCTAAGTGCACGTTGCGCTTATGTAAAAACACACTGCGCTTCTACTAGGCACACTATGTTTTTGTGTAGGAGGCTTTCTAGACAGGTGTCAGTCACAAATGGTCAAAGATTCGAGGTAACATCTGTCTCATGAGCTATTTTATGGATAATGAAGTCTATTTATGTTCCTCATTATTGAGGAATCTTGTAATTAGTCAAGGAGACAAAGACTCATAGTTGTTAGCTAAATTTGGGGGGACTATTTCTAACTTCCCTAAAACATAGGTAATGACTCATTATGTGCATTAATGAAATATTTTGGATCAGGTTTCGACCCATTGAGGTGGAATATTCTCTATTTTATACATGTGTTCCAGCTCAAGTCATTTTAGAGGTTGGATAGTCGATATTGCAGTGTGGAGCTTATGTACATATTTTTACATTGAAATCAAAGAGATGTTGCAGCCATAATTTTGGTATGTTTATTGGCATTGTTTTTTCTCAGTGCTACCATCAAATTGAATTTTTATTATTTCTTGCAATCACATGTATGATTTCATTTGATGATATTATGAGTCTTTAAGCAAAATTCTTACTTTTGTGCTATGTTTAATGAGATTTTCATAAATGTGTTCTACTTCCTCTGATGAATGAACTCATATGTTATATTCTCATTCCGATTTTCCCTTTTTCAAACCCTATACCACAATGAAAATCTAAATGTGTTTCTAAGTATACCTACATAGCCTCATTTTCATCTCTACAACTGTTCATTTCAAATATGACCTTGAAACCTAGACGTAGTTCCTAGAATGACACTTCCTATCCAACAAATTCAAAGCAAAACCCTAATCAAAATTACCGAGCTTATATCTGGCCTAAGATATTTTCCTTTCCAGTCATTTTATTTACTGTGAAATTGATACTGAGAGAGAACTCTCTAGTTTGGTAGGGCTAGATACCAAATCTAAATATTGGTTTGAGGTTACCTCCTTCAGTCTCCTTTCTCAGCCTTGGGAAATGGAGGGAGTGATAAAAAGTAAGGTTTTATAAAACTAACATGGTATTAGAGGGAGTGCACCTATACATGTACCACTACCTGTACCTGTACATGGAGGGAATGTACTTGTACATGTACCACTACCTGCCCTTGTGCTCTGCTATAACTTTTGCACAATATCCTTATACCTGTCATCCTGCCGACCTACTTGCAAGATCCTATCCTGTAAATCTATCCCATAGGAGCTCATGGCTGCTATGTGATTTACCTATACCCTCTTGCTAAGAGTAGATGTGACCATGTTCTCCTTTCCCTTGATGTAACTAATCTCGAAGTCAAAATAATTGATCTTGGCCAACCATATAGCTTACCTGACGTTCATATTCTGTTGGTCAAACAAGTACCTTAACTTAATGTGATCACTCATCAGTACAAACCTCATGCCAAGAAGATAATTCCCCCACATGTTCAATGCATGTATGATCGTTGCTAGCTAAAAATCATGTGTCAGGTAGTTCATCTCGTGCTCGTTTAGTTTTCATGACATGTCCATCTTGCATAAGGACTCCACCCAATCCTCTCTTGCATGCATCTGTACACACTACAAACTCCTTGTCTGGACCTGCTATCTTTAACACTGGAGCATGTGTCAAAAACTGCTTAAGCTACTAAAAACTGGCCTCACACTCCTCTGTCCAATCAAAATTCTTACCTTTCCTCTATAGTGATGTAATAGGATAAGCAGTCTGTGAGAATTTCTTGATGAACCTCCTATAATAACCTGCCAACCCCATGAAGGATATCACCTCATCTACATTTCTAGGAGCTACCCACTCCATGATGGCCTTTATATTTTCTGTAACTACTGCAATTCCCCCTTGGAGACAACATGTCCCAAGTAATGTACCTCAGTATGGAAGAAACTGCATTTGCTCATCTTAGCATACAACTAATGCTCTCTCAACAATCTCAACGCTACTTCCAAATGCTCGGCATGCCTTTCCTCTTTTTTAGAATATACCAATATGTCATCAATGAACACAATAACAAATGTGTCCAAATAAGGACACATCACAAGGATGCATCACATTGTTCATCAAACACATAAATGTAGCTGGAGCATTAGTTAAACAGAATGGAACTACAACAAACTCGTAATGACCATAACTGGTCCTAAATGTCGTCTTGTAGATGTTTGCTTCTTTGATGCGTACATGGTGGTATCCTGATCTCAAGTCGATCTTAGAGAACATTGTTGCTCCCTTCAACTGATCAAACAAGTCATCGATCCTATACCTCTTTTTGATGGTCAATTTGTTCAACTACCCGTCGTCAATGCACAATCTGAGAGTACCATCCTTCTTCTTCACAAACAACATCAATGTGCCCACTGGTGATACACTTGGCCTAATGTATCATTTTTCAAGAATCTCTTTAAGATGCAAATTTAACTCCACCAACGGAGGTGTGTTCATCCTACAATATGCTTTTGATGTTGGATATGCTCTTGGTGGTACCAACTCAATAGAAAATTTTACCTCCCTGTGAGGTGGAAACTCTAAAATATATTCAGGAAATACATCCTGAAGCTGTTGTAGAACTGGGTACCTGCTCAAAAAAATTGCATCCTCAACCTCCTTACCTTTGTCCCTAGAAATATGAACTATGAAAAATACACACCCTTTCCCGTGATTGCACTTGTTCTGCATGGATTTCACCATCCTAACTGATGTGGCTTTCTTCTTTCCCTGTAAGATTCTATGCTCCCCATTATCATCCAAGCATTCAATGGCCTTGTCATAACAATCCACCTTGAACCACTTTCCATATCTACTAAAGTGCATTGTTGTAGGCATGCCATTTAACTCAAATTCATAAGCTATTACCTAATGGTGAACTATTTTCTTCATACATGTAGCTAACTGCACTAACCAAGATTCCGCATGCATTTCCTTATTCAAACCACACTTATCCACTAAGTCAGGACTAACATAGCTATAATTAGATACCAGGTCAATCAAAATAGAAATAAATTGATCAAAAAGCTTACTTTCCATCTCAATGATAGATGCCTGGTGATCTTCCTTCCTATTGTCCACAGCTGCATAAATACAAGGAATGCTCTACCAAACATCCCCAATAATCTGTGACTCCTGTGCACTATATATATGAGTCCTGCCACTCTGATTTTATGGGAAATCTCTCTTAAGGTGTTCCTTACCGCACATCCAACACTTCAACCGTCCAATACCATCACCTTTATGATGCTGTTGTGATCCATGTCCCTATCTATTTGCATTGAAATTCTTTTGCGGTGCCACATTTTCTTTCTCTTCTGCATTCTGAGGCATTGCTCTCTTAAGCTCCTACCTTTACCTTTGTCTTTCCCTTTCCATCCTTGCTTAGATTATTTCTTACAATTTAAAATTTCTGTAGCAATGCTTCAACTTCCCAATGACTTCCTCAAGTGACCAAGGCTCATTATACTCAATCTGATCTCTAAATTATAATGGAAAACCACTGAAAAATCATTGAAATTTAGCCTTCTCATCTTCAAGATACGGTACATACCTAAATAGCTCCAGGAATTTAGTCATGTACTCTTAATCTGTCATTGATCCCATCTTTAACTCATATAATTATTTGGCCTTACTATCGTAGTAACTTTCTGACAAATATTTCTTCTTGAAAATCCTCTTTAACTCATGCCAACTCAAGTCCTCTGTCTTGATGTTTCTAACCCACTTCACTTCTTCCCACCCAATGTTTGCTTTTCCTTTCAAGCTCATGAAGATGGAAATTTTGGCCTTCATGTTTTTTGTGTACTCATGTAACTCAAATAATTTGTTTATACGAAGTATCCAAGCCTCTACATCTTCTGGTTTCTTCATATCTCCATGAAAATTAGGCGGTTTTTCTTTCCTAAATTCATCCAGAAAGTACCCCCTGTCACTCCTCCTATAAGGTTGATAACGATGATGATCATGATGTCTATCCAAACCAAAACTAGAATACCACATGTACTCATCACCCCTCCTATCCTAAGTGTCCAACAACCTACCATCTCTCACTGTGTTAGCTTTATCCGACCTGTGTCTACCAGAAGACCTACTGCCATATGCCCGATTAGTTTCGTCTTCCTTCCCATGGCTGATCCGAAGTGGCCCTTTTTGTTGCAATTTTGACAAACTCTGAAGAAGTATTGCATTAACCTCTGCTTGTTTCTCTTTTGCATGTATGATTCAGTCATTGTCTGCCTTACAACTCCTTATTTCTTCATTTAAGCTTCTCAATGTGTCTTCCAAATCAGAAGAGTGCCCACCACGTTGCTCATATGATTCATAGGGAGAGTATTTGTAGTCTATCATCTTGTTATTCATTTTAATATCTTTCCTGAAAGGCATAATATGTCAGCTAAACCAAATCATAATAAACCAATGTACCTTAGTATAGTTTGGGGAGGATCCCGCATCTGCAAGATCATATGAATCAGTGTGATACATGTACAAACATAATCATAAAATCATATAAACATATAACAACTAAGTGTACCAACACATAACATCATTCTAGCTAAAGTCCAGTCATCACCGCATGACTATATCACTACACATATTATGACCTCATGCATGACAACATCAACCATACCAATGTACGTGGAAAATACATAATCATAAACATATACGATACACAAGCAGACACACATAAAATACACAAGCATAAACATGGACAATACACATGCATAAACACATGTAATCAAGCATAAATAGATAATACTTGTAGCAACATGTAACCAAACATACAAAGACGATACATGTAGCAACATATACTCAGCATGTAACCAAGCATACACTCATGATGACACACTTCCTAACAACCACATCCTCTTTCACATGGTGACATCACTACATCCATGACCAACACCATGCATATGCAACAAGCATAAAGTCCACAAAGATGAAAACACACGTGAAACTGACATGAATTCATGACCAACACACACCGCCCATCCAGTCCATGGTGTGAGCCATGCTCTGATACCACTGTTTAACACCCTCCTCCCATATCTACCCAAGTAACTAGCCAACCGAGGTAAACATGTGACAAAAGGCTACTATGATCAGATTCAACCTCTTAGGTGAACTTAAGGAAGTGGAACCGATGGTAACACATCATACAAACCTTCCACATCAGCAAAAATACTCTGAGGAACTATCCCAACCACTTAGGTAACTAGCCCCTTGGTCCCACTGATTTTTTAACTCACTTAACCCCTGGAGGCTCCCACATTATGGCCATGAGTGTGTCTGGGAGGCTCTGGACGCTCCCACAATCATGAATACTTGTGTCCAGGGACTAAATTTCCCAGAATTGTGCCTATGTCCATGAAATTCAAGGCACCTTTTCAGACCCAGAGCCCAGGACACTGTCCAAAACTCAATGACAAGTTCATAAATTAATTAAAAAATGAAACAACGATGTATTTGCAAAAGCCATGACGAGACATAGACTGGACCCCTACTAGCCATGATAGGAATTTTGTCAAACATATCACAAATATGTAATCTACAGGTGTAAACAACAAATTTGAGCATAAGGGCTCATACTTATCTGAGAATTGCTAAGAAGCATTTTTCCCTTACATCATTAGTTGCAATATCATCTATTAGGTCATAGATACATTGCTTATTCATTTATATATAAAAACACGAGGAGAGGCATACATCATCACTCTCATAATACATGCTTATAACCAAAATAATAACAACAAAAATCTCAAGGACACATCAACCATAGAATCCAACTGTTCCATGTTTCAGATCCACACTTCCAACTGTTCCCTATCCGTAATTTATCAGAGAAATCCACAAAATTTTGTGTGTAATATACCGCAATTTCTTCCTTTTAATATCTGCAAACTTATCACAGTAAAATCTCAGAGACATCCACAGTGTGTTGTATGTAAATGAGTCGTAGTAGACTAGGTTATATATAGTGTTCCATCTAGCTGTTAGGCCGATCTGTAGGCCAAATTTCCCAATGACTATAGGCTGACTATGAGACAGCATGTAGGCCGACTAGGATTGTAATTTCTTCAACATTTTGAGGGGCGTTTCTTCAACATTATTTTGAAGGTTGTATTTACTATATCATGGAGCTTGATATACAAGGTCTTGGAGCATATGACAAATACTAGATTGGAAACTTAAATTTAAACCTGATGGACATCAAGAAGAAGTCCTTCTACATAATAAATAATGCTCATGAAACCCATGAAGCACATACAACAAAAATATATATTAATTTGACTTCTTCTTTTACATAATTACATAATTACATAGTCAACATCAAGATTGACCTAGTTACACTTTTCAACAGGGATTCCTATGCCTGATGGAGAGAAAAACACCTCTAGGCTTTACCATATATCCCGCCATTCATCGATCGAGGATTCCTAGGTCCACCGAGGCAACACACTATTCGTCTTTACTGTAACCCACATTATAGTTCAGGGGTTAATAGGCCATGTGTTATATCATTTCGGAGATCCACGTCACTCAGCTTCGAATCCATCCGGAAATTCAGCTCAACCAAAACATGAGAACTTCATCACGCCATTTCTATCTGGAAATGTCAGGAATAGGTTGAAAACATTGTCACACCTGGAAAAACCCATGCCATGATATAAAATAACCACATGCAATACCATGCATGCCAAATCTAGCAAGGAAATCACACATGCAAATCGATACCTCCAAATAATCTTGTTGTAGCTGCTTGATCATGCTCTTCCTTGCTTGCTCCTTCCTTCCTCTTGCCTTCTTTGCCTTTCTTGATCCAATTCCAAAGTGCTCCAAGAAAACTCTAAGTGTCCAAGATTTAGAGAGAGAGAGAGAGAGAATAATCAGAGAGCTCTAAAACCGAACTAACGAAAGGTACCAACTGATCCTCATAAGCCTTTTTATTGATGATGCCTCTATTTTCTTCATTTTCCATTATTTTCCTTCATTTTATTCCTCACATGAAACTTGTGACCTTTCACCTCCACTTTCTCCTAATTTCCATTATTTTCACAAATAAATGTGCCAAAATGCCATTTTTACTTTCTAAAGCGTTTTCCATTGCCTTTGTCAATTTCCTTAGCCATAATAAACCAAATGAACACCCACCAGGATGTTTTGCCCAAAATTCAGCTTGGAATAAATGTCCCATCAACTGCGGTTATTATTTTTTCCTTTATTAACTTTTATTACATGAAAATTTCGGCAGGGCTATTATAGGGATCCAACAATGCCCCTTCTCTTTGTGCCAAATCTACAGGGAATTCATCTAAGGAAATTGATTCTCATCCAAATACTGAACCAAATGGAAAAGGGAAAATCTTTATGGAAAATCTTCAAGGTATTATGGCCACAATAGAGGAGGTGCACAAATATATATGTATTCTTGCCTCAGAGGAACCCTAGGGAGATGTGCATCTCGGTGTTGTTATCATCTCAACCTCCTCTTTGGGTATGTTACATTCGTGTGCCTCTTCCTCTGTTAAGTTTATCTGTTGCTATGGCTCTCTATAATTGTACCTTTTTGTATCTAACAAATATACCCCCTCCCTTCTCCCTCTATTTCCCTTCCTCCTCATTCTTAGCCCTCTATCCCTCCTTCTCCTATTAAAAACCTTTCTGGATTGCAAAGTCTGAGCCCATAGTTTCCTATATCACCATATTCACCCAGTTGAAGGACGAGTTGGATAGTTTGGGGGAGACAATACCAAAATAATATTTGGTCAAAATTGCACTATTAGGGCTTCAAAATTCATGGGATAACTTCTAGTACAAAATGAGTAGCAGAGAGAAGCTTCCAAACTGGAAGCGGTTGTGAGGTGACTATGTTCAGGAAGATATTAGGAGGCAAGCTAGATCTAGAGCTCATCTTAAACATGAGGAAGATGAGAGATTTTACCTAGATAGAAAATGTGGCAAGGCCAAAGGAATTAATGGAGAAAGAGGGGCTAAGTTCAACACCAAAGGCAAGAAAGAGAAGACAGACCTCAACAAAATAAAATGTTTCCAATGGCATCAATTTGGAAACTACGCCACCAAGTTTCCACAAAGGAAGAAGGGGTCCAAGAAGGACCAAGTTGCATCTTTGGCAGATGTGGATGAGTTCGGTTCCAAGTTGGAGAAGGAGTACTCTCCCACCATAGCATTACGGCAAACCTTCTAAGAGGTTGCCTCCTGATAGGTTGTGCCTACATGAAGCAAATATGAGTGGCACTAAGCTCAACAGATTTTGAATACATGTAGGCTGGCTTGGAAGCTTGTGAGGCCATTTATTTGAGGAAGATCCCTGTTGGGATCTTTAGTTAGAGGTTGGAGCCTACAATCATTCATTGTGATAATCAAAGATGCATTAATCTCTCCAACAATATAGTGTTTCATGACTGCTCCAAGCACATCAAGATCATGTATCATCATATCAGGGACTGTATTAAGAGGGCCAAGATTAGACTTCAATATATTTCTACAACAGAGTAGACAACAGACATATTGACCAAGGCTTTTCCTAGAGGGAGATTTTTTTATTTTAAGGAAAAACTAGGTGTTGTTCATAAAACCTTCCTCGCTAAGAGGGAGTGTTAGATGAAGTTAGAGGAGGAAGGGTTCTTCCATATTTGGTATGGGCACTAAAATTGGTGAAGGGTCCCACAAGTGGGGCCAAGGCACAATTTACCTTTCTCTATTAGTTTTTTACTTAGGAAAATTTAAAATTTCCAATAGTAAAAAATTAGATCGATCTTAGTCATCCAAGGAGATCTAATCTCAGTCATTCGTGGTAGTGGTGGGCCCAAGTCAAATTCTAAGAGGGAAAAAGGGCCCAAAATTTTGTCATAATGCACAAGACATCAAGGTGTTCAACTCAGCGAGAGAGAGAATGGTTCAACTTAGTGCTAGTGTTTTTTATCAACATGAAAGAGGCAGAGAAAGGAGGTTGATTCATCTAGAATTATTTCCAATCATTTGCATACCTCTCCAAGGGCCGAGATAATTTCACAGAGGAGGTCATACAAGGAGTGTGGGTTTGTACTAGTGTGCAGAAAAGAAGCAAAGCATATTTTCAATACATAGACAACTGAGTAGAGGGCTTGCAAAGAGAGAAAGAGGTGTTTTCAATCTTGGTAATATTTTCCATAAGCATATTTCTCTTAGCTAAATAATAAAACACCAAGATTGGAGTTTTTCCCCAAATTGGGGTTTCCTAGGAAAATTATTGTGTACAGTTTTAGTGGTGTGCTTGTCTTCATCTATTCCTTTTGTTTTCCACTACATACAAGTTAGAAAACTCAACATATTTGTGGGTTAAAATTTAAAGTTTAAATTTTCGTTCTTTGCGTGGTTAAAATTCACATATTATTTAGCTACGTTTTAGAAAACTAACATTTTTACATTATTCCTTGGCCTTGACCTCAAAGTCACGTCTTGCTACTTCCTTGAATGTTAGAGATGATGGGTTTTTTTTCACTGTCTTAAATGTTTATGGTCCTTATGGGGAGAAAAAATTATTCTAAGGCAACATCTTCAGTATCCCATATTTTGGCTTAGATTTCATTTGTATTTGGGGTGATTTGAACTCTCCTTAGGGAAATCAGAAATTTAGGGTCCATGCACACACCCTGACCTAATGGAAAATTATTTTGTTGGAATAATTGAAAACAATTGGTTGTTGTATGTCCTTCTGGTGAAACTACTTCGTACTTGGGAAAATAATAGGACCAATCATTCTTATATTTCTAAAAGACTTGACCACTTTCTCATCTTGGAAAACCTATTGTCCCATCCCTTCTATACTCATTAATGGGTGGATGTTGGCAGTGGAACTTATTGATTTTTCATAGGATCTTCTAACCGATAATTACTTCTAATGATTTATTACTTTAATCTTTTCTTGCATTCAAATTCATGATAAAGAATTTATAGAAAATATCTCAACAAAATGACAACACACTTATAAAGAGACAACCAAACAAGAGACACAAGAATTTACCCTAGGAAAACCCACATGGGGGAAAAACCCATCAACCTTTTTCTTAGATAAATCATTAAGTTCAACAGAGATACATCAATTCAAACATAAATTCAAACAAATCCTTGGTCACACATGGTAAAACTACCCTTTAGACAAGTCAAATTGTTTCCCAATGAACTCGGTCTAGTTTGATCCACTGACGTTGAATTTTTTGCTTCTAATGTGCCCAAGATTCTTGGTTTTGTTGTCTAGAAGTGCCCAGAAAAAACTAGGATTATGAATTTCCATACTTGGCCTTAGATTCATCCAATATTTTGCCTCAAATGGCTTAAATTCTCTCTGCCTCAGGTGATCTGATTTCTCTTTGTATAGAATATGGTCAAGTTGCATTTTGGAGGAGGTCAAAGCCTTTATTTATACTTGTCTATGAGGCCGAATGGGTGTGACCAAAGGGGAAATTTGACCTTGTTGTTGTTTTTTTATCTCAAAAATTCACACACACAACCTTTGAATCCAAAGCTCGCTAGGCCAAGGACATGGGAACAAAGCCCAATTTAAAGCCTGTTCAATATGATACAACTTTGAATTATCTAAATTTAAATAAAACAAAAGAAATTAAAAAAATCACAAACTTTATAATATGCCAAATATAAAATTAAAGCAAAGGTATGTCATTATTTGAGCAGTAACTAGAAAATAGTTAACATCTAAGCTATTATGCGGAATTGTGATCTACAGATAAATCAAATTCCCTAAGTGTGGTGCTAGTCACTTAGAACAACATAGGAAAGAATTACTATCACTTTCTCTAAAATAAGAAGATACAAAGAATGGTGAAAGAGCCTACTTGTGATTCAATCGCTTCTCCTTCTCCTTCTGTCGTTGTTGCCGTCGCTCTCAATCCAACTCAAAACGCTAGATTGATTCCTTCAAACACAAACAAAGAACAACAAAAAACATGTGATATACAAATATCTACTCATCTTACTCAATCAAATAGATTAGATATGAAATATATATATATATATATATATATATATATATATATATATATATATATATATATATATATATATATATATATATATATATATATATATATATATATATATAGCTATAGCTTCATTCTAGACTCATCACATCCAACATCATACGAGCATCATATCAATACTTTCACTCTCTTAAATGAGAATCCAACAGCATAACTTTACCAAATTTTTTCCTTCCCCAACACTAGAATGAGTGCTTAATTTATAGGGAAATTGATGGTAGTTTCTCAATGAATGAATTTATAATAATAGGCAAGACATGTTACCAAGTTTAGAGGTGTTATATGGACACTTGGATACCAATTTTGACACATATGGACTCTTATAGAAGGCACTGGTCATGTGGAGATTTCTGGAACAATGAGAATTCCGCTCCCAGGTGACCAACACACTCTTGAATGTTGGGAAGTGCATTGCAGTGCACCCTTGAATGGAGGATTTTTCATTGCAATGCAATTAGTCCCTTTAGAGGCTGGATTCAAAAAGTGACATAACATATACTTCAGCTCAACACTAGGGTTTCATATTAGTGTGAAAGTGGCAGAGAAAGGAGGTTGATTCAACCATAATAATTTCCATCCATTTGCATACCTCTCCAGGGGCAAAGATAATTGTGTAGAGGAGGTCTTATAGGGAGTGCGAGTCTGTACCAATGCATAAAAAGAGGCAAAGTGTGTTTGCAGTGTGTATATAGCTCAATAGAGGATTTGCAGAGAGAGAAAGATAAGTTTTCCCTCTTGAATGTAATCTTTTCCTTAAGAATATTTTGTTGAGTTGAATAATAAAACACCAATATTATAGCGTTTCCTAGGTAAATTATTATGTACTATTTTTATGGTCTGCTTATCTTCATCTATTCCTTTTGTTTTCCACTGCATGCAAGTTATAAAACTTAGAATATTTGTGGGTTACAAGTTAAAGTTCATATTTTCATTCTTTTCTTGGTTAAAATTCACAGATTAGTTAGTCATTTTAGTGTCTAAATGTTTCACTTATCAAATACTCTCTTTCAGGTTTATTTGGTAGAAGTCCTTGGTCAAAATTTTATGTTTTAAAATAAATTCTCAAATAAATTTTGTTCACTGGATGTTGTCTAGGTTAGATGTTGCTCCCTCCACCCATTCATGGTCATCATCAATTTCAAGGTCATGTCATCATTTAAGTATCTAGGGTCATAAATCAATTAACATACCATATTATAGGTCACGGCCTAGGGCTTATTTTGTTTTGTCATCATGGTGCCAATCATATCATGTAAGCAAGGAAAATAATAGTCATTTTCACTAGTCAAGTCACCTTCATTGGGAGTTAGAAAATATAGGAAATAAAACAAAGCGTAACTTTTCCTTTTTCAAGAAGTGTTGTAGCTCCTAGAGACAACCCTGAGTTGTGAAGGACCAGTGCCTAGGACATCTTAGAGCCAAGAGGATTTAGAAAAACTTTCTATGGTCAGGGATATAAAGCCTCTTGTTTAGAAAGGATTTTTAAAATTTCATAAGGTGGGACCGAGACATTAGGAACAGAGATAAACCAGCAATAGTGCCCAATAGTAATAAAATAAGGGTCTGTAAGCACATTATCGAAGATGAATCTGGATTTAAAAAGCTGTGAGAAGGGCCCAACATGAAACACAGTACACAGTTATCAAAATAAAAAGTGTGGTGACAACGACAGAAAATGAAGAGGGTATTAACTAGAGATAGGCTTATTATCATATAAGAATCTATCACCAGCAAATATCAGAATAAAAGCGAGTAAATGAGATATAACATATGAACATAATATCAAAGCTTCGAGCCATATTTAAAACGCCATAGAACAATAGACATGAGTATCCTTTGACAGATAAATTCACAACCAGTTAATCAAGCGCTCGCATTCCGATAGCTTATAATATAAAGAGAGTAATGAAATTCCGAAAAACATTTGTATTAGAGTATAAATGAGAGAATACATATTGTGACTAATCTCACCAGGAATCCATCTTACAACAGAATAATACACTTTGATTTCCCAACGGGATTCTTCAACATATACTATGAGAAAGCCTTAAAACTTTACAAAAGGAGCATTTACGACTAACAATCTATGTTCGGGAAAATCTAGAACCCTTGCATAAACTCAGGTTCTTTCTTTTATAATCCCTTGCTGACTGTTTGTAAAAGATATTTTTAGACCAACATTTGTTTACAAAAATATCTTTTCTATTGCATGTCTCTATCAAAATAAAAATTGATGATGAGGAAAAATGCCTCTCATCATCTCTGTAGTGGCCTTAACAAAGGCGCCAACCGAAACAAAACATCTTGAACAGAAAATAAAATGCATAAGGTGAAATGAAGATTTCACCCGATATTACAAAGTAAAAATAACAAGTAAAAAGGCCACTAGGGCCAGATCATGAACATCATTTTTGGAGAAACGGGGCGTAGCAACTGCTGGTTGAGTTGGAAGCACCGATGATGCAGACGAGCCAGCTCTCTGCTTCTGAGGAGGCAGGGACTGGAGGGACGGTGTGGCGACTAGTACATTTACATACTCGCTGCATTTTTGCCATATGGTCACCCCTAGCGAGGGCATAGTGGAAAAAATATCCACTAAGGCCTGTATATCTGTCAATTCTGAGTAATCCACGTGGACGACCAAGCGCTGTTTGATCTGAAAGAGAAGGGAAATATCCTTGCCTAGGGCAGCAATTTTGGTTTCAGCTTTCAGGCGAGTGGTTTTCTCATAGGGAAGATTGGTCTGATTCATAACAACTGTCAGCTTCTCTTCGTAATTAGTTATACTTGAAAACGCAGCCGTTGCAGGATCCCAACATGATGGGAGGCCTACTTTCACCAGCTCATCCCACTCTTGCTCAAACTTATCCACTCCCTTGGAAACCTTCTCCAAACCACTCAATGCATTTACACGCACGGTCTCTTTCTCAATTACCCTTCTGATTTCCATCACTCCCCTGAAACGGTCTTCAATCCCTTGGACAACCAACTCTTCAGAGTCCAATCCATTTTGGTAAGAGATATACTTATTGGCCATGACCACCTTTGCCTCGGCTTCCGCTTGTCCTTCCTACAACTTCCCTTTGAATAAACAGACAACAATCTTCTTATCATCCATTAACATAATATACTTCCAAAATTTCCTTACCTCCGATATGATGATGATCCAGATGAGACACCTAGCTTCCAGGAGGGTTGCGTTTCCTTTCATTCGATTGTTTAGATCCTTGATGACCTTTTCCTACTACAGCTTATCCCTCTTCTCTCCTTCCACCTCTTCTTGCAGGGCCGCTATTACCTTATCATTTTTTTCCAACCTAGCTACCAACTCCTAAAATTTCTGCTGTGCTGTATGGGCTTGCTTTTCTGAGACCTGTAAGTCTAACAGAGCCTTGGTTAACTGTGCTGGAGTGGCACCTAGTGTATCGAAATTTGGAGTCACGCAGATGTGTGTGTCCCATTTCCCTTGCAATTAAGCTAATCTCTATATGAGGGCAACCATTTCTGCAGCCGTTTTCGCATTCTCATCCCTTTCCCGAGCGATGGTATCAGCGAGGGTCGATTTCTCTCTTTCCACCTGGGCTAATTCCTCAGGTCATATATATTCCCCGCGGGGGATGTTGAGTCTCCTCCTCAACTCTGAGTTCTCGACCTCTAAATCCAGGATGATTTTCTTCCAAATTCCTTCTTTGTCGCTTCATTTTTTCACTCATTATCCTTCTGAGATTGTGCAGGTTGTTACTGATGCCCCTGGCACTAGCCCTTTCTTTCTTCTGATTCTCTAATACCTCTTTGTATTTGTCTTCCAGCTTCCTTAGAGCGAGCGCAAGCTTCACAACCTCGTCCCTTAGCATATCCGCGATGCATTGGTGAAGGCCAAGTTTGTCGGTTAAAGGGACCTTTGATAGATTCACAACAACCTCCAAAGCTCGGTAGCTGACTCGATCAGCAGCGGGGTCTAGCACTACCTCCGTGATAGCTATTATCAATTTTTCTTTATCCATATCCAGCTCTGAGGTGAGCCGGGTATTATATTTATCCACGAACCTGGCCAATTCTGCTCGGAGTTTCTCCCTTATGGTCCGGTTTCTGTTTCCAATTTCTTCCCTTACTTCGACTCTATTTACTGAAACGACCTGTGATATCCCAGAGGGTTCCGAAGAGGAAGCACCATCATAATTTACCCTAAAACCGACCTTGCTCTTGTCAGGCTCCCCGTATCGAATTAGCTCCTCTTGCGGCGGCTCATCCTAGATAATATCCACATCATCAATTCTATTGTTCTTGGAGGGATGGGACTCCTCCTGTGTATCCAAACCTTCTAGTTCCTCTGAAAAATCGGCCTTGTCAGTCTGCCCTTTCCTTCCTATACCCACTGAAGCAGTGTCGCTCCTTCCTTCTGTAGCCGAAGATTCAGCCTCCATCTGCGAAGCCAAAGGCCATGTGTCAAGGTTAGCTCTCCATTCAATGAAGGGCCTAGTATCATGCACATATGCAGTGGACCTAATCTTCCTTTTCCTATTAGAAAGGATTCCTTTTGGGTCATAGGGCCAAACTTTCCCCATCACTAAATCCATCTCCTGAAGCAGCGTCTCCACTGTGGAGAGGGTGTGTCTTGAGTTTATGGTAAAAGGGCCAATGGTGGTCAGGAGCTTGAGGATTTAGCCTTTCTTCGCGAGGATGAAGTGGAACTGGTCCGCTTTCAGGGTTTGACGTATGTATTCAAGGGTGAAAACCCACATAGCAGGGAACAACGACAGGCGATAGGGGGGTACATTTGCACTATAGACTCTGATATCAGTGTAGTCGTCAAACAAGTACTAATCCCTTGTGCTCTCCTCATCACCAAACTGTAGCCAATCCTTCTGCTCAGGAAAAATCCTGGGTGGGGGGCTGTCGTGAAGTATGGTGTAGGCAATGGTCATGAACTCGTTCAAAAACCTTGAGTAACCCCTCCTGTTAGGCTGCTAACGTAATGAGATGTTCCACTCAAAGAAATTTCTTGGTTGGCTATTCATTCTTGAGAGTTTTTTGAGGCCCAAAGCTTCGAACTTGTCCGCATGCTCAAAAGGAAAGAGGTAAAACACAAGTGAACAGAAACGAAAAGCCTTGAAGAGGGTAGTTCTTGAAACTGGGTTTGAATGGCCGAGGCCAAGAAAGTGGGGATATCCAAAACGACACATGGCTGGGACATGAGCGAAAGGAGGGCTATGCATTCTTTCAACACCCTCTCGACCTCTCTGAGACCTAGCAACCCTGAGATGAAAGCGAGAACAAGCTAGAGGTTTTTTGTGAATGCGGTCAAGGGCACCATATCCGAAGACGGGATAGAAGTGAGACGAGAGTCTGAGATGGAAGAGAGGAATTCACTCTGTTGTTTCTAGGGTAATTTGGAAAACTGACGAGACAGGGACAACTCTGTGAACTCGACATACTCCTGGCTATGAGGAAAACGAAGGGCTTCTTTAATTAGCTCAGGGGATATACCAAAAACCTTATTTCCCTTAGTCGAAATAAATACATCCATGCGTTCGTCGTAGGCATCTCTGAGCCAACATATGAACTCGGTGACTAGAAAGGTGGGCAAAAAAAATATGGTAATATAGGCCAGAACAAATGACTATGAACCGGTCTTGGCCTTTCACGTGGCTTTCGAACAGGTCGGGTCTGACATGAGAGACACTGAAAAGGTATTGCGGGTCGCCGATACGAGCCTGTGCGTAAATGAGAAGCTCAGGTCCAGGGATGATCGTAACTTCACTGGCTTGAGGGGTTTCAGGTTCAGACTTTCTAGACTTGACTTTCGCAGTGACCATTTTGAAAAGTTAAGCAGAAGGAAAACTGTAATATGCAGGAATGACAAAATACCTGTAACCAGTGAGGAGAACCTGTTGGAGCCCCGTGTTTTGATAGTTTGGCAAATCAAAAGACAAGGAAACATAAGAACCAATCTTTAGAGTTACAGGATCTAGTCCTCCTGTTCTCAGAGAGGGATCTCTCAAATGTTTGTTTGCAAAGGTTTATCTTGTGTGCTTAGAGTATTGGTTTTAGACTAGTTATTAAGTGCAGGTGTTTGATTGTTTGTTTGTTTGAATTGATACAACAGAATATGAAAGGTCTAGGTAAGGTAGGTAGAAAGAGGAAGTAGTAGCTTCATTGGGAAATGGATTCAAAAAGAGGTCATGACAAACTTATCAATGGATATGGGATATCAAAGGGAAAATCTAACTTGGCCGCAGGATCCTTTGGTTTTGAAATGAGATGGACATCAATGATTTGGAAAGAGAAGTTTAATTCTCAACAAAGGGAATTTGAAAACATAACTTGAACAATAAAGAGGAATTTGATAGACAGGGCTGGCCATGAATTCTACAAACCACACTTTAAGCAAATAATGACTTCAAAACAAATTTTAAAATGAAATCTAAGATTCCGGGAACACCCTATTTCCTCAAAGATTTTATTTCAAATGACTTAGAAAACATAAAAGATTCATTGATAATTGCAGTCATAGAAGAGGGAACACCTAACACATCTATGATTACAACTATAAAGACCTTTAAGACAACTGTTTAAGCAAGGACAAAGGGCAAGATCAGAACATACATCCTTGGCTCACTATAAACAGAAATACTTCGAAGGGAGACTTCAATAATAGCCTTTAAGTGGCAACAGACAAGCAGGGAGAACCATAAATCATGCTAAAACCAACTTATTCGAACTATCATAGAAATAAACAAGCATGAGGACTGAAGAGAGAGATTAAAGACTCTAAAATACCTCAGCAGAAGAAAACATGAAATAGTGAAGGATGAATAGGTCTAAGGTGCTTCCAGGAGTCATTTCTTAGCCTAAAAATTTCAACCTACTGTAGTAAGAAATTATGGAACAAAATGAAAACAAGAGAAAACATTAAACAGTTCAGAATACTTCACCAACAACCAAGCTCATGGATCCAATGATAGAGCCTTCTCAAAAACAAGCATGCAACAACATCATCAGGGCTTCCAAGACTTCAATTTCTTCTTCAACTTCAACAAACTATGTATTATTTCAGAGAGTTTCAGTATTACAACTAGTGATCAACCAACCAACCAAAAAAACAATTTCTCATCTTCTACAGAAGTATTTATAGAAGAATGAGGAGGTGGGATCTGATGAAAGATCTCCCAAGGTAATTAATACAGACTAATGACTTCTCAGCCTTTGAGGGGCTCTATGAAGAAGCTTACATACGTGTCCTCTGTATTAAATGTTTTTTTAATTAAGATTAAAGCTCGATGGGAGCTTTTATTGACTTTTAGGCTCTGTTTCAGGATGTAATAACTCTGCTGATATTTTTTGCATTAAGTTCCCTTAGCAGAATTAAAACTTTGGCTGCGATGAGGCAAATATCTTCATTTGATCAATAACTTCGGCCTCTGTTTGAATGCTTTGAGGCACAAGTGGCTTTGTGGTAGTTGAGAGGATTTAATTTTCCTCAGATGCGGCGGTGGAGGCATTTCTGTCTGATAAACACTTTATGATTTTCTTTAAACTGTGTTTTAATTTGGAGGATTAGGCTTTTGATAATCAATCTTAGCCGTAATCCTCACAAATTTATCTTCAATCTTCTGTTCTGGTGTGTTTCATCTTCGACACTGATACTCTTTAATTTGATCAAATAATATTGTGTCTTGTTGATGTGCAAGGCCGCGCAGGGCTCACAAGGCATCAATGCCCATGAAGCATCGACGAGAGGTGGAGTTTGAACCTTGCGAATGGTTTTCTTTTATGAATCGAAAGCATGAGAATCGTCATTCCCAGCCTTCGACTTTTCCTTCATTATAATGGACAAAACCATTAATCACCTGCAAAACACGAAACTAATTAAGAAATCCTGCGTTATTTGGGGTAAACTGTTTCGGAGGGTGTGGGGAGGAGAGTGGCCGTTGGATGGCATCATCCAACGGTGTAGATTTGTTAGAGGAGGTCAGAAAGGAGAGCAGAGGGAGAAAATATGTCAGAATCGTTGATCGCGCAGAGATCGACGGTTGGGAATAATCGAGAGAATTTATAATGTAAATGGTCACATTACGGGGGTATGGAGAAAATGCAAAGAAATAAGGTTTAAAACCTTTGTTTCAAAGGAAAATATGGTGGAAAGGAGTTTGGGTTTGGGACGGTCATTGGCCGTCGGATCAGATTGGACCCCGGAGGTCAACGACGGATATTAAATCGGGAGATCGGCAATCGGGGCTTTATAATCGGTAGGGAGAGAGTAGGGGTGCAATAGAAAATGCCGATGCGATTGGCGCGATTGGGGAAAGGCCGATGCGATCATGCGATCGGACCATCGCAATCGAAGGTTTGGCCTTGTCTTTTTTATCTACCCATTCAAAAAAAATTCTCTAATGTGATTAAGCTCCTCGGGATCTTTATCCTTTGGTCTCGGGCATAAGTCATATGAGTAAAGCGGGGGAGGGCGGAGTTTATGTAAAAGGGTTTAAATCGCATTGGAGAAAATGATGCAGGTCTTTTAATCAACCCATTTTTCATTAAAAAGCATAACTCTGGCGCGTTTAAACCAAACTTTGGATAAGTGGGTTTTCTGGATTTACAAAGGAAAAAAAGAATCGGGAGTGAACATTTATAATGTCACAACACCCGAATGTGGGCCGATGGGTTGTATGGAGAAATAATATGATCGGGGTTTATGAAACAGAGGGCTAATCGCATCGGAAAACTTGTGAGGCAAAAAGACTTGCGCACTGCGTATCGTTTCGATGCGATAAGCGCTGAAAGGCTCTTGCACCTGGTTCTAGGGTGTGGGCATATGGAAGGGAAGTGGTTTAGGCTTAGCTTAAGGGGATTAAGCCTTTATACAAAAAGTATGTATTTTTTACGAAAATTTTCAAGTTTTTCAAGTGAGGGAAGGGGAAAAATGGTGATTTTGCAGCAGTCTTTTCTCATGAAATCATCAGAATTTCTGAGCTTTGAAATGGGAAAAATAGTGAAAATTTGGACAGAGGCATGAGGCCTTCAAGAGTCTTCAAGAGATAGCATCTTTTTGGCAATAAAACTTGTTTCTTGAAGACTCCAAAAAAGTTTTAGCTAGCATTTGATATAAAAAATTTTATAGCTGGCTAACAGTGGCTCCACTTGGGGATGGTGCCTTCTTGAAGGTATCAAGAATTTCAGACTTGCATTCTCTGGGGGCTGACCAGTGCCTTATCCATTGGGTTGCCTTTATTTACTTGGATGTTCTTCTTTTGCTCTGAAAAATGTTAGCAGCCACAAAAACAATGGATCTTTCATAAACAAGCTTTCTACCTACCCAATCCTACTGATCTAACATTTTTTCTTCTTTAGAGTGCACTTGGATTGGAAAACTCTCTTACAACATTTTATTCCTTTGAAAGCAAGAAACTAATATATTTCTATCCTTATTTCTCCATGAACTCAGATTAAACAATTGAGTTCATATGTTTCTCTACCTAATCTACTATCTGTTAGGATTAATCTGCCTAATGGATTTTTATTCACTAATTTTTAAGACAGAAATTTAAAAGCATACAAGTCAGGATTGAACATTCTAACTTGTTGCTGATCTATGGCATAAAACAACAAGCTGCACATAGATATTATTTTGCAGAAATTCAAATCAAAATAGAAGGCTTAAGGTCTGAAAGTTCAAGCACTTCCTTCATCTTTTTTTTTTAAGCTCTGTTTTTACTTCTGTTTGAGCTGTTCTTTGCTTGTCCTCTAGTTCCAATTTTGAGCTGATTAGAACCAGTTTTACCTCTGTTTGACTCAGAAATTAACAGATTTGAGTCATCTCTCTTTGGAAACTTAGGTTCAGTTTTTAAGCATGCTTGAACCTTTAATTTCTAGCCTAATCTACCTACTGATAAGCCAAGATTAAGCTGTTTGGAAAATCTATTTCATTAAACTATCAGCAGTAAATTGAAAACTAATTAGTCATGATTAAACTATATGACTAACTAGAAGTGTGTTTTTTAGGAGTGGCATTTGAGCTCGCACACTTTCAGATTTTTGTTTCTCTTTTTTGGTATGGGGCTGTACCTTTCTTGTTTTAAAATCTGCCCTCTTTTCTTTTCTATTGTTTTTTGTATTTTTATTTTTTCTTCAAGCCAAAAATCAATAACTAACTAAATGCTCAAAGGCTGAGCTTTATTGACATTCCTATCTAGCCTAATCTAACTTGGAATATTTACATTTTTAGCTAATGAAATCTCTTTTCCAGTACAACCAATCCAGCAAATGATTCCATGATTGATCCTTCTTCATCCCTTTGGGTAGGCTGGACAAATAGGGCCACTCCCATTCTTTTTTTTTTTTAGCAGTAGTGCTAAATAATCCTCTTGATTTTGGTAATATACTGCTGCTAATAACCTTTATCCTTTCTTTAAATATTTTCAAGAAGTGAGCATAGGGATCTTGAAATAATTCTTGGTTAAGAGTATTTGGAAGACATGGTTCTACCAGGATCATTTCTTCTTTCTTCACTGGATCAAGGTAAAGATTCTTTTGGGAAAGAACCTTTTCTTCATCTTCATTATTATATGAACTAGAGGACTCATCATATATTGCAGTGTTGTCCTCTTGTAGTCCTGGTATGCTCTGATTCAGTGGACTATACTTTGTGAAGATATCATCATGTTCTTGAGCAGGGGTATCTTTTATTACCTCAATCCTCTCAGGAGAAGGCCCCTTATCTTCATCATGCTCATGAAATTCCTCTTCCTTTTTAATCTCAACCTTACAACTAATAGATTGATGATTCCCAATTATGTGAAAGCTATTTCTGATGGATTGGATGGGTTGATTGCTGCTTTCAAGCTGATGATAATGAATTTCATGACACCAATCCACTGTTGGTTGCCCTGCATGATTAGTTTCTGTTTGGAGCTCATCATCATCATCAGATTGATCAAAAGTTTAAAAATCATTAGTATACACAATTTCACCAATAAAACATATTGGGTTATCATTTTGTTCCTCTTTGAGCTTTTCTATAACTGTGTTTTCTGATTCAAGACAACAAGGTTTAGTAAGTAGATGAGCAGAAGTGTTTTGTTCAAATGGAGGTTTGGAGGTTGGCTGTCTGTTTAATATTAGATCAATCTCTTCTTCTGTTAAGAGAGAAGGAATTGTCTTTTTGCTTAGGACAAAAGCACATCGGTCTTCATGAGCCTCTTCTAATGGATCTCCATTTGAGTTTGCAGGGGAAATTTGAGGTTTCTCTTGTTTTTCCTGGTCTATCTCAGTTTTTAACAACTCCTCATGATTTTTGTGACAGTTATTTAAAACATGGGATTCAGGAGTTGTTTCTAATAGATTGTCAGGATGCCATTCTTCTTTAATCATATGAAATGAGTCATGACATAAAGGTAGAGACTCTGGTTGTGTTGTCTCTTCTCCTATTTCATATTTTGTGGGTTCAAAATGGCTTATGTTTTCCCCAAGGCACTGCTCACTATTAGTTTTTGCAATCTGGTCATGAAGTTCTCTTAATAGCATGGTACAAGATATAGGTAGATAATCAGGAATTTATCGACAACCTTTTTCATTGCTTTCTTTGTAATCTTGTTCATCGCACATATCTTGTAATGTTTGGGTTTGTTCTTGATTTGAAAGGAGCATGGGCTGCTCTAGATCATCAATATTCAAATTAGCCTCATTCCATTCAATTATTTTCCCAAGCATATACACCATTTTTTCCATCATGACCAGCAATTTTTCTTTATTTTCTTCTCTATAGTCTTGCTCACCTTCTTCTATAAAGTCTTGATCATCATCTATATATTGCTCATTGTCTAGGTCTTGTAATGGTTTAGTTTGTGTTTGATCTGGGAAAAACACAGGTTTCTCTGGATAATCAACATCTATATCATCCTCATGCTTTCCCAATATTTTATCAAGTATGTACACTATTTTCCCAATTAGGTCCAATAATGTGTTTAGTTTAGCTTCTCTGTCCATACTT
This sequence comes from Pinus albicaulis, assembly GCA_034641835.2. Lineage (NCBI taxonomy): Eukaryota > Viridiplantae > Streptophyta > Pinopsida > Pinales > Pinaceae > Pinus > Pinus albicaulis. The sequence goes on along the minus strand of CM076580.1, from coordinate 440,655,736 downwards.
AGATCCATGTTTATAATAAGAGGTCACTGTATCTTTCTAACCAGTTCAGAGTCCTTTACCAGTGGAGTTATTAGGTCTTTTGGGATTGTGGAGTCGCCAGGTGGAATATTTTGAAATTTTTTGTCCACCAACAACATGATTGGGTTTTCTCAATGCATTCCCAAGGGAGTGTACAAGGACTGAAAGGGTAATAGGCCTTTTGGAGGCCAATGGAGTCACCAGGTGGAAATTTTTTAGCTTTTGTAAAGGTAAAATGTTTTATGGTTCCACCACCATGTTTATTATGAAGCCAAACTAAATATTTTGGGTTTTTTTTGAGTTTCTATGGTTGTTTGAAAGACTAATGAGTTTATAAGAGCTTGCTAGGAAACTATGAACTTAGTGGTCCCACCATGATCGCCATTATGTTGGAGTCCCATGTTTTTATAGTTTGGAAAATCAAAAGACAAGGCAACATCAGAACCAATCTTTAGAGTTACAGGATCTAGTCCTCCTGTTCTCAGAGAGGGATCTCTCAAATGTTTGTTTGCAAAGGTTTATGTTGTGTGTTTAGAGTATTGGTTTTAGACTAGTTATTAAGTGCAGGTGTTTGATTGTTTGTTTGGTTGAATTGATACAACAGAATATGAAAGGTCTAGGAAAGGTAGGTAGAAAGAGGAAGTAGTAGCTTCATTGGGCAATGGAGTAAAAAATAGGTCATGACAAACTTATCAATGGATATGGGATATCAAAGGGAAAATCTAACTTGGCCGTAGGTTCCTTTGGTTTTGAAATGAGATGGACATCAATGATTTGGAAAGAGAAGTTTAATTCTCAACAAAGGGAATTTGAAAACATAACTTGAACAGTAAAGAGGAATTTGATAGAAATGGCTGGCCATGAATTCTACAAACCACACTTTAAGCAAATAATGACTTCAAAACAACTTTTAAAATGAAATCTAAGATTCGGGGAACACCCTATTTCCACAAAGATTTTATTTCAAATGACTTAGAAAACATAAAAGATTCACTGATAATTGCAGTCATAGAAGAGGGAACACCTAACACATCTATGATTAAAACTATAAAGACCTTTAAGACAAATTTTTAAGTAAGGACAAAGGGAAAGATCAGAACAAACCTCCTTGGCTCACTATAAACAAAAATACTTCAAAGGGAGACTTCAATAACAACCTTTAAGTGGCAGCAGACAAGCAGGGAGAACCATAAATCATGTTGAAACCAACTTATTCGAACTATCATAGAAATAAACAAGCATGAGGACTAAAGAGAGAGATTAAAGACTCTAAAATACCTTAGTAGAAGAAAAAATGAAACAATGAAGGATGAACAGGTCTAAGGTGCTTCCAGGAGTCATTTCTTAGCCTAAAAATTTCAACCTACTGTAGTAAGAAATTATGGAACAAAATGAAAACAGGAGAAAACATTAAACAATTCAGAATACTTCACCAACAACCAAGTTCATGGATCCAATGATAGAGCCTTCTAAAAAACAAGCATGCAACAACATCATCAGGGCTTCCAAGACTTCAATTTCTTCTTTAACTTCAACAGAATATGTATTATTTCAGAGAGTTTCAGTATTACAACTAGTGATCAACCAATCAACCAAAAAAACAATTTCTCATCTTCTACAGAAGTATTTATAGAAGAATGAGGAGGTGGGATCTGATGAAAGATCTCCCAGGGTAATTAATACAGACTAATGACTTCTCAGCCTTTGAGGGACTCTATGAAGAAGCTTACATACGTGTCCTCTGTATTAAATGTTTTTTCAATTAAGATTAAAGCTCGATGGGAGCTTTTATTGAATTTTAGGCTCTGTTTCAGGATGTAATAACTCTGCTGATATTTTTTGCATTAAGTTCCCTTAGCATAATTAAAAATTTGGCTGCATTGAGGAAAATATCTTCATTTGATCAATAACTTTGGCCTCTGTTTGAATGCTTTGATGCACAAGTGGCTTTGTGGTAGCTGAGAGGATTTAATTTTCCTCAGATGCGGCGGTGGAGGCATTTCTGTCTGATAAACACTTTATGATTTTATTTAAACTGTGTTTTAATTTGGAGGATTAGGTTTTTGATAATCAATCTTAGCCGTAACCCTCACAAATTTGTCTTCAATCTTCTGTTCTGGTGTGTTTCGTCTTCGACACTGATACTCTTTAATTTGATCAAATAATATTGTGTCTTGTTGATGTGCAGGGCCGCGCAGGGCTCACAAGGCATCAATGCCCATGAAGCATCGACGAGAGGTGGAGTTTGAACCTTGCGAATGGTTTTATTTTATGAATCGAAAGCATGAGAATCGTCATTCCTAGCCTTCGGCTTTTCCTTCATTATAATGGACAAAACCATTAATCACCTGCAAAACACGAAACTAATTAAGAAATCCTGCGTTATTTGGGTTAAACTGCTTCGGAGGGTGTGGGGAGGAGCGTGGCCGTTGGATGGCATCATCCAACGGTGTAGATTTGTTAGAGGACGTCAGAAAGGAGAGCAGAGGGAGAAAATATGTCAGAACCGTTGATCGTGCAGAGATCGATGATTGGGAATAATCGAAAGAATTTAAAATGTAAATGGTCACAGTACGGGGGTATGGCAAAAATGCAAAGAAATAAGGTTTAAAACCTTTGTTTCGGAGGAAAATATGGTGGAAAGAAGTTTGGGTTTGGGACAGTCGTGGGCCGTCGGATCAGATCGGATCCCGGAGGTCAACGACGGATATTAAATCGGGAGATCGGCAAACGAGGCTTTATAATCGGCGGGGAGAGAGTAGGGGTGCAATAGAAAATGCCGATGCGATTGGCGCAATTGGGGAAAGTCCCATGCGATCATGCAATCGGACCATCGCAATCCGAGGTTGGGCCTTGTCTTTTCGATCTACCCATTCAAAAAAAATTCTCCGATGCGATTAAGCTCCTCGGGATCTTTATCCTTTGGTCCCGGGCATAAGTCATATGAGTAAAGCGGGGGAGGGCGGAGTTTATGTAAAAGGGTTTCAATTGCATCGGAGAAAATGATGCAGGTCTTTTAATCAACCCATTTTTCATTAAAAAGCATAACTCTGGCGCGTTTAAACCAAACTTTGGATAAGTGGGTTTTCTGGATTTACAAAGGAAAAAAAGAATCGGGAGTGAACATTTATAATGTTACAGCGCCCGACTGTGGGCCCACAGGTCGTATGGAGAAATAATATGATCGGGGTTTATGAAACAGAGGGCTAATCGCATCGGAAAACTTGTGAGGCAAAAAGACTTGCGCGCTGTGTATCGTTCCGATGTGATAAGCGTTGAAAGGCTCTTGCACCTGGTTCTAGGGTGCGGGCATATGGAGGGGAAGTGGTTTAGGTTTAGCTTAAGGGGCTTAAGCCTTTATACAAAAAGTATGTATTTTTTACGGAAATTTTCAAGTTTTTCAAGTGAGGGAAGGGGAAAAATGGTGATTTTGCAGCAGTCTTTTCTCATGAAATCAACATAATTTCTAAGCTTTGAAATGGGAACAACAGTGAAGATTTGGACAGAGGCATGAGGCCTTCAAGAGTCTTCAAGAGATAACATCTTTTTGGCAATAAAACTTGTTTCTTGAAGACTCCAAAAATGTTTTAGCCAGCATTTGATATAACAAATTTTATGGCTGGCTAACAGAACCCAAGAGGGAAAGCGACGCGGGGGTTGAAAGTGACATGGTGCTGTAATCCAAGCTTAACGGTTCGACGAGTTCATAAAAATAAGTATTTTACCAAAAATGGGCATAATATAGGGTTAAATAGGCCATAGATTTACGAAAAATGAGGCTTGGGTAACAACTTGGAGGGTTGACGTCATAAGGACGTCGACACTGAGGCACGTGGCATTAGGCTGTTGGCTACTAGGAGCTGGGTAGGTGTGAGCCACGCGCCGGGTTAAATACCGGTACTGGTTGTGTACTAGATTTCCTGACTTACCTTACCTTTGATTTTACTCATGCCACCCTTTGGTCTCGAGGGGCCCACTGAAGAGTTCCAGTGGGGACCTGTGAAGTCCCCTCGCGATGCACCACCACCCCACATAATGATCAAAACCTACCCTCACCAACCTGTGACGTCATGCATTCCAGGGGGTATAGCTCCTCCCTCCTTATATCATCCTTGGTACCCTCGGAATCCCTCCACATGGCGGCGCTACTCGGGCTATCCCATGTATGGCCCGCGACCTCTCCTTTGCTTGGCTGTAAAGCGACATTAAATCCTTTTGTCCGCATTCTTTATATACGGGTAGGGTTTGCATGCTTCCCTTATAATTATTTGGTCCGCTTACACTTCTAAAGGTTATTTTCTTTGCTTACTTCAAGTTATATTTTTGCTGAACCGGTAGGATGAGGGTTATCATAACAACATTGGCTCCACCTGGGGACTACACGTTCATCCTCAGACGTTTCGAGAACTTCGCAGACCACTTGTAACTCATTCTTTGAAAGCCCGAGTCTCTTAAAAATTTTCAAACATTCACATGGCGAAACAAACATCAACAATGAAAGTATAAATGAGAAATATATACACACTATAATACAACGGTCTCCATGACCTAGATCAGTTTTGGAAATAGGGCTTCAGGAACTGCCCATTTATGGGCATCTTAATCACATCTCCTTCCAAATTCTCCAGAGTGAAGGTGTTATTTCCTTTGACCTCGGAAATTTTGAAAGGTCCAAACCACACAGGGTCAAACTTTCCATGCTTACCTTTGTCGGCCCTCCTAATGTCCCACCTTAGTACTAAATCTCTTGATTGCATTTCTTTGTCTTTGGCGTGTTGATCAAACGGATTTTTCATTTTCTCTTGGTATTTTGCTAAATGATCATTTACTTGGCTCCGAGTCTCTTCTAACTTGACCAATTGATTTATTCTTCCGGTAAGATAGTTGGGCTCTTCCTGACTATCTTGAAGGAACCTAGCCACAAGCAAGGAAAGTTGTATTGGGAAAACTGCCGCTCTACCATAGACTATTTCATATGGGGACTTGCCTATCGATCGTTTATTCGTGATTATGTTCGCCCACATTGCGAATTTCAGTTCGGAATCCCAATTTTTCTGACTTTCATTTATAGTTTTCTTTAATGCCCTTACCAATATTTTATTTGAATACTCAGCCAGTCCATTCCCATGAGGATAATAGGCTGTGGAGTGCCCCAGGGTGATATGGTATTGCTGATAGAAATTGATGAATTTTACAGATATGAAAGCCTGTGCATTATCTGTCACAATCTTAGTCGGGCAGCCAAACCTAGATATAATATTTTCTTCTAGGAACTTAATCACCACTGCATCAGTTGCGTTCCTTACTGGTATTGCCTCTACCCACTTGGTGAAGTAGTCAGTGGTGGTTAGGATCCATTTATGTTGGCCACTGGATTGTGGGTGAATTTCCCTGATGAAATCTATCCCCCATTGCTGAAAAGGTTCTTCTATATGTACTGGGATCATAGGTAAGGGAGAAAATTTCTACTTTTCAGCGAACCTCTGACACTTTTCACAGGCCCTGACTCGAGCATGCACATCCCCAAATAATTTGGGCCAAAATAAACCTGCCTTCAATATCTTATGGGCTGTATACCTCCACAAATGCCTTCATGGAATTCAGCCATAACTTCCTCCACTTCCGTTTCTGTAAGGCACAAGAGTAGGATTCCCAAGGGGTCCTTCCAATATACTCGGCCATTTGCAATGATATAATTCTGCGACTTCAACCTCAACGTTCAATATTTAGCCTTATAGAAGTTCAGAGGACACCTGAGAGTTAAAATATATTCCACAATATACTTATACCAAACACTGATCAAATACTTCATGTGGGTCTTCTGCACGACCGTTTCTATCCCAGAATGTTCCTCCGTGTCTCCAGAAAACTCCCCAATTCCCATGGATAGATTTATTCCTAAATCTTGAAAATTAGACTCAGAAAAAATCTTGGCTAGACCCTGTCCCTTGATAAGGTTTGTGGGGCGAATGTCTAATTCATATTCTTTGATCTTAGCAATCCATTTGCCTCTTTTTCCCTCACTATCTCCTTGAATCAGAATATCTTTAACTGTGGCCGTAGGTACAAAAGTAGTGATGGCGGACTATACGACGTACATCTGGAATGCCTTTAAAGACTTCACCAAAGCATATACCTGTTTCTCTAGAATGTTTTATTTTAGTTCGGCATCTCGAAGTACCTGACTAAAAAAGGCGATGGGCTGTTCATACCCCTCCTCATTTTTCTGTAAGAGTACTGCGGCTATAGTATGTAAGGAGGCAAATGAGAAGATCACGAATGGCTTACTGTAATCTGGTCCTGCTAATATTAGAGCTTCTGTGAAGGCACTCCTGATTCTATTAAATGCTTCTCTTGACTCATTCGTCCATTTCACCTCATTGCTTTTCTTAAGAATTTTGGTGATATGCCGAACTATTTCTGTGTAGTTTGGGATAAACCTTCTCAAAAAATTTATGCGCCCGAGGAAAACCTAAACTTCCTTCTTATTGCGAGGTAAGCATATGTCGTTGATCACTTCCACTCTTTTTGGATCAATCTTTACTCCTTCTTTAGTTGCAATATGGCCCAATAGTTTTTCTTCTTCTAAAGCAAACATAGATTTTTGAGGATTTAGGGACAGACCATACCTGCGGCATTTTTCGAAATTCCAGCGCAGGTGCTCAACATGTTCAACATCATCTTTCGAAAAGACAGTGATATCATCCAGGTATACCACACGAACTTGTCCTATTCTCCTATAAACGAGATGTCCTTCGCCCTCTGGAAAGTGGCTCCAACATTTATCAAACCGAAAGGCATTCGGGCATACATGAAAATGCCCCATGGGGTGGTGAATGCCGTCTTCTCTTGGTATTTGGGTAGGACTGCCACCTGATTGTATCCGGAGAAACCATCCATCATGGACATGCGAGAGGACCCGACCACCTTCTGCAATATGTGATCTATTTTGGGGAGAGGGTAGTTGTCTTTAAGGGATGCTCTATTTAAATTTCGAAAGTCTACGCACAACCTTATCTCTCCATTCTTCTTTCGGAATGGTACTAGGTTAGCCACCCATTCTGAATACCTCAGAGGTACAATAATCTTAGCCTTCAACAACTTTTTGATTTCCTTCTCTATGGCGGGAAGTAGCAAAGGGTTAATCTGCCTTAGCTTCTGCTTATGTGGCTTGGCATCGGCCCTTAGTGGGATCTTGTGTTGGATGATACTTATGTCAAATGTTTTAAGATCTTGGTAAGACCAAGCGAAAAAATCCTTATTGGAGTGAAACAACTGTACATACCTTTCTCTGTGTTCTTCCGAGACTCCTTTAGATAATTTTACTATCTTAGGATCTTCTTCCGTCCCAATGTTGACATCTTCTACCTGAGCTTCTGATGTCAGCTTATTGGGGCTAACAGGAACGTTGTTTTTATCAAAAAACCTCTCCAAGGGTACTAAACCTCTGGGGATTACATTTCCTTTCAACTGCAGCACTTTGTGACCAACCACCGTCTCTTGCCATTTATTTTGGGGTTTTTCTTCAGTTTCCTCTTCCTCCTCGGTATCGATAAATAAGTTAGAGAACTCTCCAGTTGTTTCCATGAAGCGTTTCATCTATTCTTTGTCTTCAAACACCTGCCAGTGTTTAACGTTGTCTGGGATGGAAGGGAGATAACGCACCTCCACTTCATATCTCAAAAGTGGATTATGAGGTGGACGAAAATTGCTTACTGCCACAGCCAGTGAATCTGACATCCTGTTCTAATCTCTCGGCATAAAATGTATGTTAAATGCTAAGAAAAAAATTTCCACTAGGTCCCATACTTCGTTTTTGTATGCCCTTAGCCGAGGATGTTTGACTTGGCATTGATTTTTAATCTGTCTCACCACTAGCTCAGAGTCTCCAAATACTTTAAGACTGTGAATATTCATGTTCTTTGTAGTTTGTAGGCCCAAAATTAGTGCCTCGTATTCAGCCACGTTATTGGTGGCCTCATACTCTAATTTAAAAGAGAAGGGTACTAATTGTCCAGTAGGGGAGATTAGAAGCACTCTCGCTCCATTTCCTTCCCTTGAATTCGCTCCATCAAAGTGCAAGGTCCACATTTCCCTTTCATCATCACTTAAGGAATGTTGCGACTTTAGTAAGTTGAATGATGGTTCCTACAAAAACTCTTGGTCCTCCTCAAGCATTAGACAAGAGAACTCCCCTTCTTTGCTATACACCGGGGAATTTACTGAGCCATCGGCTTTAGTCACCATTTTCACAAATCTTGACTCCATATACAACCTTCTTTCTTGTCCTCCAAACACTGGAATAGTTTCATAAGTAAGATATAGATTGATTGACCCTCCAATCTTAGTACCCCATGATCTGGATAGAAGCATTCCAAAACAGGCTGGGATATCAGCAACTACTATGTCCATGAAGACACTCTTAGCCGGGATCTGAGTCAAGTTTACCACCAGATCTTTAATCATCCCGAGACATTTTACTTGTTTGGAATAAAGTAAATAAAGGTCTTTGTAGGGACGAGTGATCTGCAATCCTAGTTGCTCCATGACTGAAGGAGGTAACAAATTATGTGAAGCCCCCGAGTCCAACATACAGTTATGTAACAACAAATCATGGATGACTAGTGAGACGTAAAAATGTGGGGTTGCAGAGTCTAATTCTTCTACACGGGGGCCAAAAACTACCATGGGCTTTTCTTCTTGAAGGTTAAGAGAATCTGGGGGTGAAGTTACCCCATGAGGAAGCATGAACTAAGAGACCTGAGCCTTATAGGAGGGCTGCTTTAGGAGTTCAACTAAAGGAATAGGGATTTTAACTTTCTCTAGCTCTTTTTGGAGATTAAACACAGTGGGCCCCTTTTCTACTAAGGTCTCTTTCGATTCCTTGGTGAGGATAGGGGGCTTTCCGTCAGTGGACATACCTTTAGAGTGAGAAAGTGGGTCGGGTACCGACTTGGATGAGGATGTGGGAGTACCTTTCTGGCCTGAGGGTTCTTCAACAAGTTTCTTGCCTTTGTTATCAGCCTTGGGGAGAGCTGACTCCTTGGGAGGTGACTCTTCTTCTTGATCTTGAGTACGTGTCCTCTTCCTGGAAGAATGAAGGTCATACTTCTTGTGGAATTGGGCTTGCATGAAATCCACGAACTGCCTACAATAGTCATTAATATCAGGATCAGTAGTAAGGTTCGCTGTATCCTCCTCCTCTTCTTCCGGCATATATAACTCAACTTCCCCTCCCTTTGAATATGCGAGGTATTGGTCATCTTGTCCATCAGGAACATCCTCAGCAGGGCCTTCCATTTTCCCTTCCAGATATAGAGGGGGATGTATTTGGTCTTGTTGCTCTTTTTTCTCTCTCTGTAATATCTGTAGCGGTGGCTTTCGGTATTGTGGATTATATCCTCGGTTAGGAGTAGTCTGCGATTGCCGGGATGAGGCGTTCTTTGCTTCTAACTAAAGTTTCACCAATTTACTTGACAAAATATTAATCATTTTATTCATCTCTTCAATCTTGTAATCTGAGACCTCTCTATATTGGTTAGAAGAAGAGGCTTCCTCTCTACCCCTTCGCCTGATATCGTGATCCAACCTTCCTTTCGATTTCCCCGTAGAAGAAAAGTTAGCTTCTACCTCTAGTGCATCAGTCTGAGCTTAATCGAGAGAAACTAATTTCCTCTCCCTTAGAGTGAAACTGAACTTGGATTCAAAAGCTCCTACGAACACTACCTTAGCAGTCGTCTGGGGGGGCTTCATATCTGTCGGCAAGTTGGTATATAGTTTGTTAAATCTCTTTATGAACTCACCCACATCTTCATTATGCTTTTTCTTTAGTGCATTGAACTCTGTGAGGCAATAGCTGTGATCCCTTTTTTCTCCCCACTTTCTGGTGAAAGCATTTTCCATCTCTTCCCAATTAGTGATGGAGCGGTCTGCAAGAGTTTTAAACCACTTCCAGGATTCTCCATCTAGATATTGCAAAAATAATCTCAGTACCACATCCATATGCTCAACATTAAAGTTCTCTACAAAAGCACAAAAATATTCCAAAAGTTTTTATGCAACGCTACTGTCATCCCCAGTAAACCTGGGTAAGAGCTTCATGTAGTCTTGGGGCATGTCATTTAAGATTTGGGGTAATGCCAGGGGGGGCATATTTATTTAACAAAAAAACAGGAACCGCCATGGGTTGGGGTGGAGCAAGAGGAATATTTGGCTAAATGGAAATGGGGGTAAAATAAATGGTAGTCTGTGGATTTGCTTGAACAAACAAAATATGAGAGATGGTTACCTATTTTATCTCTTTAGCTTCAGGAGTGGGATGTAAGAAAAATCTCAAAATATCTATTGACTCAGCTTCATCTTTTATCTCTGATTGCTTAAGGAAAGGATTATCTGGTGGGTATTCAAGGACTCTTGTAGTGGAACCAGGGCCTTGGGTTTGAGCTTGCTGTGAGGAAGATGGGGAGTTTTCGATAGAGAATATGGGTATGTTAGTATGAGCGGCTTGCTTTTCTTTCCAAATTATTTTGAATAAGATATTCTTCGGGTCGGATACGGAAGGCGTTCTCAACTGAGAGGTATCTGACCTTAGGTGGGGCTTTTGATAAGCCAGGACTGCAAATGGATTATATACTTCAAAGGACAGTGGAGTCGCCAAGGTGAGGGATCTACAACTCTCAACCCTTCGTGCTCACCTAATTTTGAAGGGTGAATGTTCTTTTCATACCTAGGGATAAGATATTCAAATTCGTCCCCGACAACAGCGCCAAAAAGATGTTGTAGCTCCTAGAGACAGCTCTGAGTTGTGAAGGACCAATGCCTAGGACATCTTAGAGCCAAGAGGATTCAGAAAAAAATTTCTATGGTCAGGGATATAAAGCCTCTTGTTTAGAAATGATTTTTAAAATTTCATAAGGTGGGATCGAGACATCAGGAACAGAGATAAACCAACAATAGTGCACAATAGTAATACAATAAGGGTCTGCAAGCACATTATCGAAGATGAATCTGGATTTAAAAAGCTGTAAGAAGGGCCGAACATGAAACACAGTACACAGTTATCAAAATAAAAAGTGTGGTGACAATGGCAGCAAATGAAGAGGGTATTAACTAAAGATAGGCTTATTATCATATAAGAATCTATCACCAGAAAATATCATAAGAAAGGCGAGTAAATGAGATATAACATATGAAAATAATATCAAGGCTTCGAGCCATATTTAAAATGCCATAGACCAATAGACATGAGTGTCCTTTGAAAGAAAAATTCACACCCAGTTAATCAAGCACTCGCATTCCGATAGCTTATAATATAAAGAGAGTGATGAAATGCCGAAAAACATTTGTATTAGAGTATAACTGAGAGAATACAAACTGTGACTAATCTCACCAGGAATCCATCTCACAACAAAATAATACACTTTGATTCACCAACGAGATTCTTCAACATATACTATGAGAAAGCCTTAAAACTTTACAAAAGGAGCATTTACGACTAACAGTCTCTGTTCGAGAAAATCTAGAACCCTTGCATAAACTCAGGATATTTCTTTTATAATCCCTTGATGACCGTTTACAAAAGATATTTTTAGACCAACATTTGTTTACGAAAATATCTTTTCTGTTGCATATATCTATCAAAACCAAAATTTATGATGAGGAAAAACGCCTCTCATCATCTCTGTAGTGGCCTTAACAAAGGCGCCAACCAAAAAAAAAACAACTTGAGCATAAAATAAAATGCATAGGGTGAAATGAAGATTTCACCCGATATTACAAAGTAAAAATAACAAGTAAAAAGGCCACTAGGGCCGGATCATGAACATCATTTTTTGGAGAAACGGGGCGTAGCAGTTGCCGGTTGAGTTGGAAGCACCGACGACGCGGACGAGCAAGCTCTATGCTTCTGAGGAGGCATGAACTGAAGGGACGGTGTGGCGACTGGTAAATTTACATACACACTGCATTTCTGCCATATGGTCACCCCTGGCGGGGGCATAGTGGCAAAAATCTCCACTAAGGCCTGTATATCAGTCAATTCCGAGTAATCCACGTGGACGGCCAAGCACTGTTTGATCTGATAGAGAAGGGAAATCTCCTTGCCTAAGGCAGCAATTATGGTTTCAACTTTCAGGCGAGTGGCTTTATCATAGGGAAGATTGGTCTGATTCATAATAGCTGTCAGCTTCTCTTCGTAATTAGTTAGACCTGAAAATGCGGTCGTTGCAAGATCCCAACATGATGGGAGGCCTGCTTTCACCAGCTCATCCCACTCTTGCTCAAAATTATCCACTCCCTTGGAAACTTGCTCCAAACCACTCAGTGCATTTACACGTTCGATCTCTTTCTCAATTACCCTTCTGATTTCCATCACTCCCCTGAAACGGTCTTCAACCCCTTGGACAACCAACTCTTCAGAGTCCAATCCGTTTAGGTAAGTGATATACTTCTTGGCCATGAACACCTTTGCCTCAGCTTCCGCTTGTCCTTCCTGCAACTTCCCTTTGAACAAATGGACAACAAACTTCTTATCATCCATTAACATAATATACTTCCAACGTTTCCTTACCTCCGATATGATGTCGGTCCAGATGAGGCACCTAGATTCTAGGAGGGTTGCATTGCCTTTCATCCGGTTGTTCAGATCCTTGATGACCTTTTCCTGCTGCAAATTCTCCCTCTTCGCTCCTTCCACCTCTTCTTGTAGGGCTGCTATTACCTTATCATTTTGTTCCAACCTAGCTACCAACTCCTGAACTTTCTGCTGTGCTGTATGGGCTTGATTTTCTGAGACCTGTAGGTCTGACAAAGCCTTGGTTAACTGTGCTAGAGTGGCACCTGGTGTATCGAAATTTGGAGTCACGCAGACGTGTGTGTCCCATTTCCCTTGCAATTCAGCCAATCTCTGTCTTAGGGCAACCATTTCTGCAACCGTTTTCACATTCTCATCCCTTTCCTGAGCGATGGTATCAGTGAGGGCCGATTTCTCTCTTTCTGCCTAGGCTAATTCCTTAGGTTGTATATATTCCCCATGGGGGATGTTGAGTCTCCTCCTCAACTCTGAGTTCTTTACCTCTAAATCCAGGATGATTTTCTTCCAGATTCCTTCTTTATCGCTTCCTTTTTCACTCATTATCCTTCTAAGATTGTGCAGTTGTTGCTGATGCCCTTGGCACTAGCCCTTTATTTCTTCTGATTCTCTAATACCTCTTTGTATTTGTCTTCCAACTTCCTTAGAGCGAGTGTAAGCTTCACAACCTCGTCCCTTAGCATATCTCTGATGCATTGGTGAAGGCCAGGTTTTTTGGTTAAAGGGACCTTTGATAGATTCACAGCAACCTCCAAAGCTTGTTAGCTGACTCCATTAGCAGCGGGGTCTAGCACTGCCTCTGTGATAGATATTATCAACTGTTATTTATCCATTTCCAGCTCTGAGGTGAGCTGGGTATGATATTTATCCACAAACCTGGCCAATTCTACTTGGATTTTCTCCCTTACTGTCTGATTTTTGTTTCTAATTTCTTCTCTTACTTCGGCTCTATTTACTGAAATGGCCTGTGATATCCCAGAGGGTTTCGAAGAGGAAGCACCATCATAATTTACCCTGAAACCGACCTTTCTCTTGTTAGGCTCCCCATATCGTATTAGCTCCTCTTGCAGTGGCTCATCCCATATAATCTCCACATCATCAATTATATGCTTCTTGGAGGGATGGGACCCCTCCCCTATATCCAAACCTTCTGGTTCCTATGAAAAATCGACCTCGTCAGTCTGCCCTTTCCTTCCTGTACCCGTTGAAGCGGTGTCGCCCCTTCCTTCTGCATCCGAAGATTCGGCCTCCATCTGCGAAGCCAAAGGCCATGTGTCAAGGTTAACTCTCCATTCAATGAAGGGCCTAGTCTCATGCACATATGCAGTGGACCTAATCTTCCTTTTCCTATTAGAGAGGATTCCTTTTGAGTCATAGGGCCAAAATTTCCCCAGTACTAAATCCATCTCTTGAAGCAACGTCTCCACTGTCAAGAGGGCGTGTCTTGAATTTATGGTAAAAGGGCCAATGGTGATTGGGATCTTGAGGATGTAGCCTTTATTTGCGAGGACGAAGTGGAACTGGTCCACTTTTAGGGTTTGACGTATGTATTCAAGGGCGAAAACCCGCATAGCAGGGAACAACGACAGGCGATAGGGGGGTACATCTACACCATAGACTCTAATCTCAGTGTATTCATCAAACAAGTACCAGTCCCCTATGCTCTCCTCATCACCAAACTGCAGCCAATCCTTCTTATTGGGAAAAATCCTGGGTGGGGGGCTGTCGTGAAGTATGGTGTAGGGAATGGTCATGAACTCGTTCAAAAACCTTGAGTAACCCCTCCTATTAGGCTGCTGACGTACTGAGATGTTCCACTCAAAGAAAATTCTTGGCTGGCTGTTCGTTCTTGAGAGTTTTTCGAGGCCCAAAGCTTTGAACTTGTCCATGTGCTCAAATAGAAAGAGGTAAAACACAAGTGAAAAGAAACGGAAAGCCCCAAAAGAGGGTAGTTCTTGAAACTGGGTTTGAATGGCTGAGGCCAAGAAAGTGGGGATATCCAAAATGACACTCGGCTAGGACATGAGCCAAAAGAGGGCTATGGATTCTTTCGACGCCCTCTCGACCTCTCTGAGACCTAGCAACCCTGAGATGAAAGCGAGAACAGGCTGGAGGTTGTCTGTGAATGCGGTCAAGGGCACCATATCCGAAGACGGGATAGATGTGAGACGAGAGTCTGAGATGGAAGAGAGGAATTCACTCTGTTGTTTCTAGGGTAATTTGAAAAACTAACGAGACAGGGACAACTCTATGAACTCGACATACTCCTGGCTGTGAGGAAAATGGAGGGATTCTTTAATGAGCTCAGGGGATATCCTGAAAACCTTATTTCCTTGAGCCGAAATAAATACATCCCTGCATTCGTCGTAGGCATCTCTGAGCCAAAATATGAACTCGGTGACTGGAAATGTGGGTGGAACAATTTGGTAATATAGGCCAGACTGAACGACTTTGAACTGGTTTTGGCCTTTCACATGGCTTTCTAACAGGTCGGGTCTAACATGAGAGACACTGAAAGGGTACTGCGGGTCGTGGATGCGAGCTTGTGTGTCAATGAGAGGCTCAGGTCCAGGGACGGTTGTAACTTCGCGGGCTTGAGGGTTTTCAGGTTCAGACTTTCGGGACTTGACTCTCGTGGTGACCATTTTGAAAATTAAAGCGGAAGGAAAACTGTAATATGCGGGAATGACAAAATACCTGTAACCAGTGAGGAGAACCCAAGAGGGAAAGTGATGCGGGGGTTGAAAGTGACCTGGTGTTGTAATCCAAGCTTAAATATTCAGCGAGTTTGTAACAATAAGTATTTTACCAAAAATGGGCATAAGATAGGGTTAAACAGGCCATATATTTATGAAAAAAGAGGCTTGGGTAACAAATTGGAGGGTTTACGTGATAAGGACATCGACAATGAGGCACATGGAATTAGGCTATTGGCTACCAGGAGCCGGGTAGGTGTGAGCCACGCGCCGGGTTAAATACCGGTACTGGTCGTGTACCGACTTTCCTGACTTACCTTACCTTTGATTTTACTCGCGCCACATGTTGGTCTCGAGGGGCCCACTAAAGAGTTCCGGTGGGGACCTGTGAAGTACCCTCTCGATGCACCACCACCCCACGGAATGATCAAAACCTGCCCCCACCAACCTGTGACATCATGCGTTCCAGGGGGTATAGCTCCTCCCTCCTTATATCATCCTTGATACCCCCAGAATCCATCGACGTGGTGGCGCTACTCGGGCTGTCCCATGTATGGCCCGAGACCTCTCCTTTGCTTGGCTGTAACGTGACATTAACTCCTTTTTTCCGCATTCTTTATATAAGGGGAGGGTTTGCATGATTCCCTTATAGTTATTTTGTCCGCTTACACTTCTAAAGGTTATTTTCTTTGCTTACTTCAAGTTATCTTTTTGCTGAACCGGTAGGATGAGGGTTATCATAACAACACGTAGGAGACCATCCCCTTTCATTTGATTTTTCAAACCAAGTTAGGGTTTAACATGATTTAGTGGTATCAATACAAAGACAATTCACACAAATCAAAGTTGGAATGGAGGAACAAAACAAAGTAATTTGCATGCAAGGTTTGCATTCACAACTATAATAACACAATGTGGCCTGCATACATAATATACCAACATGGAGCAGAGCTTGTCACAGAGACATTGTTTTTCTTCAACAAACATAAATATAAGGCCATTATATAAAACCATTCATATATTATGAAGAAGAAAACTTGTAGAAAGCAAGGAATGACATGCAACAATTTTTCTTTCTGAAATGTAACAATTCCATACTCTGTGTGAAAGAAGGACTTAGAAAACAAAGGTGGAAAACAAATCCTTTAATAAATTGGGTACAGAGGTAATGGAAAGTTTCTTGGTAATGGTCACGTGTATTCCTTCTTTTTAACGATTTTTTTAATGAACCCAACAAAAGTTTCTTGGTAATGGTCATGTGTATTCCTTCTTTTTAACGTTTTTTTAATGAACCCAACAACTTGGGCAGTCTTATAACCCTTTGACAGAGTAAAATACTTTTGCAGCGAATATTTTTAACATAGATTCTCATGACTAGAATTGTAAGAAAGGGTTTAATCCTTTCCTTATTTTTGACCAAAACGTGAGAGAAATTCTGAAGGAAATAAAGGGTTTATGTAAAATTAAAGAGAAAGGAAAGGAGACACCCGTCTTAGGCCTTCGAAGAATTAATATGACCATAACAACTTGAAATAGAAACTTACAAGGTTATATGAGTAATGGAACGAGTATAACTTAGAGAACCAATCTAATCAATGACATAACACATGAATTGCATAATTAACCATAGGTTTTACCTCAAATATGTCTGAGCAACAATGCTACAACAATCTTGGCTTTCAATTCTCCCTCAGATTGTAAACATTCCAAAATGGAAATAAATTTCACAAGCCATAGAGTAAAACAAAAAACCTCAATCCATTTGAGTGGTAGATCAAAATTACACGATATAGTCACCATTGATAGAACTAGTAATGGGAATTAATAACACAAGACAAGCTCACAATTCTCAAATCCATGCAATAAATGTTTGGAAACACAGGCGTGTTTGAAATGTCAAATCACATTTATGTTGCAAACATGACAACTTAATTCATCCTTCGCAATCAACTACTCATAAAAACCTCAATAATATGCCAATGCAAGACACACGAGCTAGGGTTGTAACCACTATCAAATCATGAATGGGGCATGGCAAAACCAACTCGGCCAAAGGTCCCACATTCAAACTAGAATGTTTTTGAAACATTCTAACAAAAATTTCACTCAAACTATAATCAAATTTGTGTGTGTCGTCAACATAACAATAATATATATATGTGTGTGTGTGTGTGTGTGTGTCAATTTTCAATGAAATCTTCAATGCATATAATATGTATACATTATATAATAGTTTAAGCACATATGATCATAGTAGTCTGACCACATATTGACTCAAATTTTCCATATAACAATTATCAAACAACATCTACTAGTTTGTCATGACAATATTTCTTCAAATATGTATATCAATTATATGCCAAAGTTTGCAACATTGTGTTATAAACCCTCTTTTTAAAAAGAATTGTTTCTTTATCTAAATTGTTTAATGCAACAAAACAATGTCATGATGTATAACAGGGGTCCATTCACAAACCGCTTGAAATCCATATGCCTTTTAAAGTGAAATGGGCCAACCATTGTGTTTCCATTGCAGGTATAGTCATGCAACTAATCAAACATCATCATGTAATAGAGTTAACATTGTAGACATCAAGACGTATGAAATTTAAAACATATTCATTTTTTTTTCTTGAAATTATGGATGAAATGTATATAAAACAATTTAGTGGTCCTCCCCTTTCGGTCATGATAGTAAAATTAGCTTGTAAGACAAGGTTATTAGTGGTCAATTGAGGTGTAACTGGGCATGAAAGAGGTAAGAAATTTTGTAGCATATTAAAAAATTGAAGGTTCAAACATAGGTATCAACATACTTGAATTCTTGGAAGGGTGACTTTATGTTTTGGAGCCAAAATTTTAATATTATAAATTCAAAATTTATTCTCTTTTGACGATTATTAAGGAAGAATACACCTTATATATTTCACAAATAAATATTAATTAAGAAGACCAAACATTGCTACAAAATTCAACACTCCCTCTTAGCTAGGGAGGAATTCATAAAGATTATCAGATAATATTTGGTTGCAAATTTTCTTTAAGAAAAGTTTATATCAATTCATCATCAACATCATCAACATCAACATCATTTAATTACCTACTTAAAAAATCTGAGACATGGTAAATCAACAACATCAACTAGTTACCATAATATTGGTCGGTACCTCTGACCTATGGTGCATCATCACCATAATCCTAGACGATGCTCCTAACATATGGTACAACATTAAAATAAAATAGTCGCCATGATTTTGGTACCTCTGACACATGGTATACATACTAGTCTTGGTTCACCATCATTATGGTCAATATCTTAGAGTCGTGGTGAATCTCCAAAGGCCCCACTCTTCACGAGTAATTCCGGGCCTGATGCTAAATGTGCTCACTCAAACTATCTGGAGAGTTTGAGCCTGATGTTGAAAGGAAACCACTCAATGAAGTTATTTTTGGCCTTTATGACCATTCTTCCTAATTTTTGTCAACATAATTTACACAAGAATAATGTTTTTCCTTTGTTGGACCATTCTCCCTCATTCTAGTCAACACATTTGACACAGGGATAATGTTTATCCCTAATGCTAACATCAATGATGTAGATCATTCTCCTTAATCCTGGTCAACCTAACCCGTGGAAATGACTATCCTTGATGCTGCAATTTAATCACTCTCTCTTGCTTATAAGAGACATGCTCAATCACTCCAAGCTTGTCCTTGAAGTATAGAGACTTCACCCTGGGACAGAGGATTTTACAAAAAACTTCTTGACTATAGAATAGTGTTGGAGTGAAAATACTTCCTTTTGTAAAATTTCTTGGTACCATATCTCACTATGCTTTGACCTATCATCATGGTCATCACTTGAACTTTATTAAACAATCTTGTAAGTATTTTATGAAGCCATACTTCTTCTAAACTTTCCAAGCAAGGTACAATATATTCTACCTCTACAATACTAAGTGTAACATATGTTTACTTCCTACTCATCCAATAAATCATAATGGAGCCTAAACTGAAGCAATATCTTGATGAACCCTTTTTGTATTCTACACTCTCTTCCCAATTTGAATCTATGAATCGATGCAGTTGTATTTCACTATTTGAGGCATATCTAAAACCATAACTGATTGTGCCATGACCAATTGTACATGCTGGTACTTCAACACATTTTGAGCCACATGCCTTGGTTACCCCATAAACAGATCGAATTCCTTCACTGGGTCCATAATCATTGCTACTTTCTAGTTACCCTAACTCAGAGCTCTTTCTGAAACATATTTTGATGTGGAAATCATGGTTTATCCCTTAGCTTTATAGTCCATCATTTTGAACTCAAAGTTTAACTCCCTCTTAAGCTAAAAACAAGGATCCTTGTTTGCTCCCTTTATTACAGAAGCAAATATTTCTTCCAGAACTGCTCTCTCTGACACATGAGTCCTTCTCCCTCAAGTCGATCTTAGATAAAATTGCTTATTCCTTCAACTGATCAAACAAGTAATCAATCCTCGACAATAGATACCTGTTCTTGATGGTCACTTTGTTCAATTACCTATAGTCAATGCACAATATGAGAGTACCATCCTTCTTCTTCACAAACAATACCGGTACACCCAATGGTGATACACTTGGCATAATGTATCATTTTTCAAGCATCTCTTTTACCTGCAACTTTAACTCCACCGACTTAGGTGTGTTCATCCTATATGGTGCTTTTGATGCTCGAGTTTCCCCTAGTACCAACTCAATAGAGAAGTCTACCTCCCTGTGAGGTGGAAACTCTAAAATATCTGTAGGAAATACATCATAAAACTGCTTTAGAACTTGGTACCTACTCAAAACATTTGCATCATCATCCTCCTTACCTTTGTCACTATAAATATGCACTACAAACAATACACACCATTTCCTGTGATTGCGCTTAGCCTGCATGGATGTCACCATCCTAACTGATATGGCTTTCTTCTTTCCCTGTAAGATTATCTACTCCCCATTGTCATCCAAGCACTCAATGGAATTTTCATAACAATCCACCTTGGTCCTGTGAAGGTATAACCATTCCATACCCAATAGCATAATGTATGATCCCAATGGAAATATTTTCAAATGCGTTGTTATAGGCATACCATTTAACTCAAATGCACAAGCTATTACCCAATGGTGAACTCTTTTCTTCGTACATGTAGCCAACTACACTAACCAATATTATGCATGCATTTCCTTACTCAAACCACACTTATCCACCAAGTCATGACTAACATAGCTATAATTAGATCCAAGGTCAATAAAAATAGAAATAACTTGATCACAAAACTTACCGTCCATCTCAATGATAGATTCCTGGTTATCTTCTTGCTTATTGTCCACGGATGCATAAATATGAGGAATGATCTACCAAACATCCCCAAGGATCTGCGCCTCCTGTACAATATATATATTAGGCCTACCACTCTGATTTTGTGGAAAATATCTCTTAAGGTGTTCCTTACCACATGTTCAACACTCTAGCCATCCAGTACCATCACCTTTATGTTGTTTCTATGATCCATGTCCCTATCTAGTTGCATTAAAATTCTTTTGCGGCGCCACATTTTCTTTCTCTTCTACATTCTGAGACCTTGCTCTCTTAGGCTGCCATTTAACTTTACCTTTGTCCTTCCCTTTCCATCCTTGTTGAGATTCATTCTTATGATTTGACTGTTCATATCAATGCTTCAAATTCCCAATGACTTCCTCAAGTGACTGAGGCCCATCATACTCAATCTGATCTCTAAATGCTAATAGAAAAGTATTGAAAAATCACTGAACTTCAACTTTCTTATCTTCAAGATGCTGTACATACCTCAATAGCTCCAGGAATTTAGTCACGTGTTCTTCATCTATCATTGATCCCATATTTATCTCATATAATTATTTGGCTTTACTATCGTAGTACCTTTCTAACGAGTATTTCTTCCTGAAAATCCTCTTGAACTCATGACAACTCAAGTCCTCTATCTTGATGTTTTTGACCCACTTCACATCTTCCAACCAAATTTTTTCTTTACCTTTCAAGCTAAAGATGGAAATGTTGGCCTTCATGTTTTTTGTGTACTCACGCAACTCAAAAAATTTGTTTATACCAAGTATCCAAGCCTCTGCATTTTCTGGTTTCTTCAAGCCTCCATCAAAAGTAGGAGGATTTTCTTTCTTAAATTCATCTGGAAAGTATCCCCTATCACTCCTCATGTAAGGATGATAACAATGATGATCATGATTTCTATTCAAACCAAAACTAGAATAGTACCTGTACTCATTACCCCTCTTATCCGGAGTGTCCAACAACCCGCCATCTCTCACTGTGTCAGCTCTATCCAACTTGTGTCTACCAGGAGACCTACCGCCATATGCTCCATTAATTTTTTCCTCCTTTCCATGGCTGATCCAAAGTGGCCCTTTCCGCTGCATTTTTGACACACTCTGAAGAAGTATTGCATTAACCTCTGCTTGTTCCTCTTGTGTCTGTATGATTCTATCATTGACTACCTTACAACTGCTTATTTCTTCCTTTAAGCTTCTCATTGTGTCTTCCAAATCATAAGAGTACACTGCTCATCTGATTCATAGGGAGAGTCTTCGAAGTCTACCATCTTGTTATTCATTTTGATCTCTTTCCTACAAGGAATAATATGTTAGCTAAACCAAATCATAATAAACCAACGTACCTTAGTATAGTTTGGAAAGGATACCTCATCTGTAAGATCATCCAAACCAGTGTGATACATGTACAAACATAATCATAACATCATATAAACATATAACAACTAAGTGTACCAACACATAACATCATTCTAGTTAGAGTCCAATCATTACTGCATGACTATATCACTACACATATTATGACCTCGTGCATTACAACATCAACCATACCAATGTACGTGTAAATTACACAATCATAAACATATACGATACACAAGCGTACACAGGAAAAAACACACAAGCGTAAACATGGACAATACACACACATAAACACATGTAATCAAGCATAAAAGGACAATACTTGTAAAAACATGTAACCAAACATACAAGGACTATACAAGTAGCAACATATACTCAACATGTAACCAATCATACACTCATGACAACACACTTCCCAACAACCACATCCTCTTTCACATGGCGACATCACTACAACCATGACCGACACCATGCATATGAAACATGCTTAAATTCCACAAGGATGAAAACACACATTCAACCAACATGAATGCATAGCCAACACACCTCCCATCTAGTTCAAGGGGTGAACCATGTTGTGATACCACTCTGTAACACCCTCCTCCCATATCTACCCAAATAACCAGCCAGCCGGGGTAAACATGTGATGAGAGGCTACTATGATCAAATTCAACCTCCTAGGTGACCTTCAGGAAGTGAAACTGATGGTAACACATCATACATACCTTCCACAAAAGAAAAAAGACTCCCAAGAACCATCCCAACCACTTAGGCAACTAGCCCCTTGGTCCCACTGATTTTTTAACTCACTTAACCCCTGAACACTCCCAGAGTATGATCATGAGTGCATCAAGGATGCTTTGGATGCTCCCACAATCCTGCATGTTTGTGTCCATTGACTAAATTTCCTAGACATGTTCTTGTGTCCGTAGTATTTATGGCATTTTTTCAGGCCCAGAGCCCAGGACACTTCCCAAAACTCAATGAAAAGTTCATAAATTAATTTAAAAAATGGAACAATGATGTATTTGCAAAAACCATGACAAGACCTAGACTTGAATCCTACTAGCCATGGCATGCATTTAGTCAAACATATCAAAAATATGTAATCTATAGGTGTAAACAACAAATCTAAGCATAAGGGTCTCATAATTATCTGAGAATCACTAAGAAGCATTGTTCCCTTACAATATTAGCTGTAATATCATCTATTAGTTCATAGATACATTTTTTATTCATTTACAAATAAAAACATAAGGAGGGCCATACATCATCACTCTCATAATACATGCTTATAACCATCATAATAAAAACATAAATCTCAAGGATACAACAACCATATAATCCACATATAAACCAATACATTTACACATAAAATTTAAAGGAGAGAATCTCTTATTAATGAATGCAAAAACAAACCTAGGATGGACTTCCACGTTCCACCCCGACCATAGATTGGTTGAGCCAAATATCTCTTCATCCAATCACACCTGTGCCATATTCCAAACATGAATGTGTGACTCAAAATGAAATAACCAACCAGGGCATCCCGAGGTTAAAACACCTCACCCTCATCAATAAAAATAAGGATTTATCGTAATCCACACAGGATCATTGGGCCAAAACAATAAACATGTCATACAAGATTTACCATGATATCCACCTGATCACTAGGCCAAAACAAGCATGGATTCCACCAGATTTCTCCACCTAAATCGTGATTAATTTTCCTGTCTCCTAATATCTCAGGCTTTACCACAATCGATAGTCCCATCCAAGGATTAATAGGCCCTAAAATAAGACATACTCTCCAGGATTTATCATATATCCCAACCTGGGATTCCTATGGAGAGAAAACCACCTCTAGGCTTTACCATATATCATGCCATTCACCGGTTGAGGATTCCTAGGCCCACCGAGGCAACACACTATCCATCTTTACCACAACCCACAGTCTAGTTCAGGGGTTGCTAGGCCATGTGTTATATCATTTCAGAGATATACCTCACTTAGCTTCGAATTCATCAAACAATCTAGCTGAACCAAAACATGAGAACTCCATCACACCTTGGCTATCCAAAAATGGTAAGGCTAGGATGAAAAACACCATCAAACCTGGAAAAACCCATGCCATGACAAAAAAGAACCACATGTAATACCATGCATGCCAAATCTAGCAAGGAAATCACACATGCAAATATATATCTGCAAATAAACTTGTTGTAGCTACTTGATTGTGCTCTTCCTTGCTTGCTCCTTCCTTCCTCTTGCCTTCTTTGCATTTCTTGATCCAATGCCAAAGTTCTCCAATAAAACTCTAAGTGTCCAAGAGTGTGTGTGAGAGAGAGAGAATAATGAGAGAGCTCCAAAATTGAACTTATAAAATGTACCAATTGATCCTCAGAAGCCTTTTTATTGATGAGGCCTCTATTTTCTTAATTTTCCATTATTTTCCTTTTCACATGCAACTTGTGACCTTTCCCCTCCATTTTCCCTAATTTCCATTATTTTTACAAATAAATGTGGCAAAATGCCATTTTTCCTTTCCAAAGCCTTTTTCTTTGCCTTTGCTAATATTCTTAGCAATAACAAACCAAATGAACACCAACTAGGATGTTTTTCAAACATTAAGCTTGGAATAAGTGTCCCATCAACCGTGGTTATTATTTTTTTCTTTATTAACTTTTATCACATGGAATTTTCACCAAGGTTGTTACAGGGATCCAATAATTCCCCTTCTCTTTGTACCAAATCTACAGGGTATTCATCCAAGGAAATTGCTTCTAATCCAAATACAAAACCAAATGGAAAAGGGAAAGCCCCTATGGAAAATAGTCAAGGTATTATGGCCACAATAGAGTAGTTTCACAAAGATATATGTATTTTTGCCTCAGAGGAACACTAGGGAGATGTGCATCTCAGTGATGTTATCATCTCAGCCTCCACTTTGGGTATGTTACATTCATGTGCCCCTTCCTCTGTTAAGTTTATCTATTTTTATGACTCTATATAATTGTCCCTTTTTGTATCTACCAAATCTACCCCCTCCCTTCTCCCTCTATTCCCCTTCCTCCTCCTTCTTACCCCTCTATCCCTCCTTCTCCTATTAAAAACCTTTCTCTCCTCTCATAGGTCTCCTTTCCACCCCTCCCTTTTACCTCTCACAAACAACATTACAATCTCTGCACCTTCTCTAGTCAAGGAAAATCTTCAGAACAAGGGTTCATTATTGAACCTAGACGGGGTATGGGCTCAATTGATTCCATTTTACCTCAGAGCTCAGGTAGGGGTGAAAATCACATATCTCTTTATCCAAGGAAAAAGCCTCATTAGAGATGAAACTTGGGAAGTAACAACCTATTATTAGGGAACTTAAACTAGTAGACCACAAAAGAGATTCAAAATGAGAATAGTTTCTCTAAATATTCAAGGGTTGGTCAACCCCTCAAAATAATTGGCTTTAAAGAGGCTAATTGGATCCCTCTCACCTCATATTATCGTTTTGGTAGAAACTCTGATCAATAGACTCAAGGCTAAATATTATATGTCCCTTCTTCTCCCAAATTGGTCTTTGCATTATATTTATGCTTAGGGAAAATGTGGTGGACTGATCATGGGATGGAACTCAAATTTTGTTTTTAAATGAACTTAAAGGAGTAATGGTTTTGCCATATTTAGTAGGTGCACTAAATTTGGCAGAGGGGCCCACAAGTTGGACCAAGTGTAGGAATTTGAATAACTGATATGTTATCCATCGAGATTCTCCTGATCACACACTATTTTATCTTCATGCACGATAAAAAATCTCTTCTACCATTGATCATTAATTGCGGAAATAAAAACAATCGCATGCGCACATTAAAACCATAAACAATCACACATATGAACACAATATTTCATGGGAAAGCTTAAAGCTGAAAACCCCAACTATCTCAAGATATTGTATGTCATAGAGATCATGTAACAACTACTTTCGTAATAAAGTCTTCACAAGCCTTTTACAAACTTCAATTTGCAGCACTAAATCATAACAGATCTGAAAACATGCTCCAATCTCCCCGCCTTGGCAACCTCTTATTGCAATTGTCTTAGGTTGCTCATTAAGTTAAACTTAAACCCACCACCAGATGCTGTAATCCTGGGACTCCATCAATGTAATAATGCAAATAATGCACATTAAGAATATGTAACCAGTCATCTGCTTTACCTATCTTCGACACGTCTCCGAAATTTGTTCCAGCAGCAGCGTAATCTACTGGTTCTCTAGCTGATTAATGAGTTTATGTTCAGTGGAATTTATTAATAATTAATTTCAATCGCCTAGCATAAATAATAGTGGACTAAATACACTAGCTTCACAAAGAGTATTTTTTGAAGTAATCAGCCACAACTAAAACTGCATTAATCTCTCAATTCTCTCAATCAACTCCACCAAACTCTGTCACATGAATTCTAACTCAAGTATCCATGCAATAGCTCCACTTAACCCTTATTAATAGCGTAATTCCTTCTGTCAGCTCCTATGCCACGTCTGTGCACTTAACTGAAGTGCTCCAAAAGAATAATATAATGTTTAGAGACCAAATATTATTAAGAGCTAATAATATTCGACATATCTATTTTTAGATCATAATTCTAAAAATATATTAGACCGCATGTCTAAAATTAGAAGTTCCAACTGATTTTTCCAACTTGGACCAACCATCCATAAACAGCATCCCGCAACTCATAGAATATGATCCATATGTCTAAAAATAGACATAGTCTAAAAATAGATTCTAAGCTAAAAATAGCTCATGGGCCCACTTAGTGAAGGCGACTTCTTTCCACTAAGCTCATCATCTTGTTGCAATCTCAACACTCCTCTCAATAAGATAAGGAGACGATCTGCCACCCCTATCCCGCTCCCGTGGTATTCGAACTTGTTCCGGTGAGCGCCTGGCCAAGACACAAAGATCCGATCCTCCATGGGAATATATGAAAGTAACATGATCTTCCGCTGCACACAGTCTCTGATATGATGATACCGATCCGTGAATCCATGCCGCCTCAACTCATCCTCCTGTCTGTACCATGATCCATATCCCAATGTGCCTCTGAGATATCTCAATACATGCTTGCTTGCCTTCCAGTAGAGCTTGGTAGGCTTAACCATAGCTTGTGAAAGATGGTTAATAGCATAGCATATGTCGGGTCGTGTATTGACCAGATACATAAGTGACCCCACCAACTGTCGATAAACAGTGGCATCCACTACCTCCGCCAAAGTAGCATCCTCCTTCCTCCATCCACCAGGAAGAGGAGTATCAACAGGCTTGCAGCCATGCATGTTGAACTTCTCCAGTATCTCCCGGGCATACTTGCCTTGAGAAACAAACAATCCATCATTGCGCTGCCAAATTTCCAATCCCAGGAAATAATGAAGGAGGCCCAAGTCCTTCATCTCAAACTCCTTTGCAAGATCAGCCTTGCATGAGTGTATCAACATTTCATCACCTGTCAAAATCAAATCATCTACATAAAGTATAATGATTAGCAACTTACCCTCCACCACAATCTGGTATAGGTTAGGATCCGCCTCACTCTTGGAGAATCCAAGTCCGGTGAAATAACTGTCTATCCGTGTGTACCAAGCACGAGGTGCTTGTTTCAACCCATACAGCGCTCTCTTGAGCTTGCACACATGCGACTCGCTGCTGAAGATCTCGAAACCTTCGGGCTGCTCTATGTACACCTCCTCCTCAATGAATCCTTTGAGGAACGCAATCTTCACATCCATCTGATGAATGTGCCACCCTATCTGTGCTGAGAGAGAAAGAATCGTCCGTATGGAATAATACCTTGCGACAGGTGCAAAGGTCTCCTCATAATCGATCCCCTCTATCTGTGAAAAGCCTCGGGCAACAAATCTTGCCTTGTACTTCTCCACATTCCCGTCAGCTGCCTGTTTCACTTTGTAGATCCATCTCAAACCCACCACTGATTTCCCTACCGGCCTCGGGACAATCTCCCATGCAATGCATGCACTATTTCGACAATCATATCATACTCTTCCACCATGGCATCCACTCCATGCGGATCCTCCACAGCTTTACAGCCTTCCTCAAAAGAGGATGTGGCTCCGCCACAATACACTTGCTCATAAGAGCCATGTATCCGCATACCAACTGTGTGACTATCTCTATCTCATTGTGGTTGGTGTAGGTGCTCCTGCCAAATCTTCTTCGTATCTTGGAGCCAGCCGGCCACTGTAGTGCGTCTCCGCCGATACCGGGGCGCTCGTATGAGTGGTCTCTTCCACTCCATGAACTTCCTCTTATGGCCGATCCACATCCTGAAGCTCATCCTTAGGAACTAATAGCTCCTCATCTGCATGCAAGTGTGGCTCCCTCTCAAGCGAACACTTCATGGCTTTCTCCTCCTGAAATTTGATATCCCGTCGCACAACAGTCTTGCGACTGTCTGGAAAATACACACGATAGTTGTGGGGCGTATCAGTGTACCCCACAAATATCCCAACCTCCATAGTCGGCTCCAGCTTCTTCCTGGCATCCTTCGTCACATGAATGTAAACAGGTGAACCAAAAATCCTCAAATGGGAAATATCAGGCCTCTTACCAAAAAACGCCTCCTCGGGTGTACTCATGCCAAGTATCCTGTGAGGAAAACGGTTCTGCACATATACTGCAATATTGCAAGATTCAGCCCACAAGTGTATGGGAAGGCCCCGATCATGCAACATCACTCGTGCAACACCCACGATCGTTCTGTTCTTCCGCTCCACAACCCCATTCTGCTGTGGGTTATGAGGTGCTATGAGCTCTCTTCGAATTCCTTCTGCGCTACAAAAGTCCTTGAATTCGCCAGAGATGAATTCACCACCATTGTCGCTCCTAAGAGCCTTCACCTGCTTCCCTGATTCTTTCTCAACCAGTGCCTTGAACTCACAAAACTTTGAGTATGTCTCGCTCTTCTTCTGCATGAAGAAGATCCAGCACTTCCGAGAAAAGTAATCAACAAATATCACATAATACCCATGCTTTGCTGTCGAAGCTACCGAGAAAGGTCCACACATGTCTGTGTGAATTCTCTCAAGGATCATCGTGGCGTGACTATCCTTCTCGTGAAAGGTGGCTTTCACAAATTTTCCCAAAGTACATCCCTTGTAACCGACCGAATCGCCGCAAGAGTACCTTTAGGAAGCCTAGTAGAAACATGTCGTAAAGATCTCTCAAAGCTCCATGGTGAAGGTGGCCCAATCTCCGATGCCACAACTCGCCATCATCCCCGCTCACCACTCCTTCTCGCCTTGCCTATCACGCACCCATCTACTCCGCGCAATTGATAAAAGGTTCTTAACTCGAACCCTATCCTCCGGGTCTCACCAGCCTTTTTTTACTACGCAGAGAAAGCCTTCTCCTCGCGCTAAAGACAACATCATATCCCTGTTCCCCAACATCGCTGCGAGGATCGATTCTTCTTCAATCCCGGAACATGCATCACTTCAATACGAAGGGTTTACCGTACTCCGATACCCATTACATCATATCTACCATCATCACCCATCTCGACGTGCACTCCAAGATCTTTCTCATCCAGATCAGTAAAAAAATCTCGATCTCCTGTCATGTGAAAAGACACACCACTATCCAGAAACCACACTCAACCCATCACACTTGAAACCAAGCATGCGATTAGCGAAAAATATAGCTCAAAATGCGAGGCTAAGGCCTCTCCAGCTGTAGTCCCAGCAGCCTACTTATTTTTCTTCTTCTATGGACAATTAGTGGCGTAATGTCCGTGTTGGTGACAGTGAAAGAACTTCACCTTGGACATGTCCTGCTTCTTGCCTTTCGCACCGGATTGAGAAGCTTTCTTTCTCTTTCCCTTCTTTGCTTTGGCAACCAAAGCGAAATTCTCTTCATCAGAGTTCTTTGATGAAGATCCGTCCCTGGTACTCCGCCTTATCTCCTCTTGCACAAGATCCGACCAAAGTCGCTCCCATCCTGGCAATTTCTCCCGACCATTGACAGAGTCCTGATAGGAATGCCAACTCTTCGGAAGCCCAAGGAGAGCCAAGCTCACTAAGTCCTCATCATCTACAGTCACCCCCACACTTCCCAGCTCATCCCTGCATTGGATGAACTTCGTGAGGTACTTGGGCATACTGTCGCCTTTCTCCATTTTTATGTTCCTGAGTTTATCCTTGAGCGCTAACTTCCTCTGGTCGCTCTTGCTTTGGAATAGGTCTGTCAACGCTTTCCACATCAAGAATGGAGAAGCCTTACCATGAAGGCTGGACACTATGTGATCCTTTACACCTTCCAACAGAATTCTTCGACACTTTGCTGTCTTCTTTTGCCATGCGTCAAGTGCGGCAGCATCACTAGAAGCAGGTTTTGGAATTTCTGCATCTATGAACTCCTTCAACCCATTGTCATCCAGCACCGCCTC
Organism: Pinus albicaulis; assembly: GCA_034641835.2. Taxonomy (NCBI): domain Eukaryota; kingdom Viridiplantae; phylum Streptophyta; class Pinopsida; order Pinales; family Pinaceae; genus Pinus; species Pinus albicaulis. Next base: position 440,625,265 of record CM076580.1, on the reverse strand, counting down.
CATCCTGTCCTTCCATGCAATATAATTCGAGCTGCCCTCAAGGGCATACTCCAATCGCAATCCGTTGAAAGACATCTCAACTTCAACACCAAGAAAACACTGCTGCAAATTCGAATTCCACCAGCTCAAAACTCAACCGCTTCAATGTTTTGCAATTGCTCCAATGATCAATATCGCTCTGATACCATGTAGAAATTTGAATAAATGATATGTTATCCACCGAGATTCTCCTGATCACACACTATTTTAACTTCATGCACAATACAAAATCTCTTCTACCATTGATCATTAATTGCGGAAATAAAAACAATTGCATGCGCACATTAAAACCATAAACAATCACACATATGAACACAGTATTTCATGGGAAAGATTAAAGCTAAAAACCCCAACTATCTGTATATTATATGTCATAGAGATCATGTAACAATCATTGTAAAAATCTCCTCACAAGCTCTCAGCACAACCTCCAATTGCTACACACTAATCAAGCTAGATCTAGCAAAACACATGCTCCAATCTCTGCCACCTGATAGCCAGCCTCTATTGCGTAATAAATGCTGTAGGATGGCTCATTAAATAACTTGAACCACCTGGATTTTACTGCGCAATCCTCATGGGCTCCTCCAATCATTGGTTGTTGCAAATATGGAACAGTATAGTCACAACTGATAGTCAACCTGCTCTTTCACCTTTCACCATGTAGAAATTTGAATAACTGATATGTTATCCACTGAGATTCTCCCGATCACACACTATTTTATCTTCATGCACAATAAATAATCTCTTCTACCATTGATCATTAATTGTGGAAATTAAATCAATTGCATGCGCACATTAAAACCATAAAAATTCACACATATGAACACAGTATTTCATGGGAAAGCTTAAAGCTAAAAACCCTCAACTATCTGTATATTATATGTCATAGAGAGCATGTAAAAATAATTATAAAAATCTCCTCACAAGCTCTCAGCACAACCTCCAATTGCTACACACTAATCAAGCTAGATCTAGCAAAACACATGCTCCAATATCTGCCACCTAATAGCCTGCCTCTATTGCGTAATCAATGTTGAAGAATGGCTCATAAATAAATTCGAACCACCTGGCTTGTACTGCGCAATCCTCATTGGCTTCTCCAATCACTGGTTGTTGCAAATCATGCAACAGTATAGTCACAACTGATAGTCACACTGCTCTTTCACCTATCTCTTCACTAGTCTCCACTGAAACTGTCCATGCATTGAAGTTAACTGATGTATTCTTTAGTTGATTAATGAGTTTATAATTAGTGAATTAATTAATAATTAATTCACACCACTCTCACTAGTGTATCAATCAGTTAGACTAGATACAACTAGCTCAAATATGTTTAGATTAGTTAAACTGAACACAACTCCATTAACTTCCTCAATCAACTCCACCAAACTCTCTCACATGAGTTCTAACTGAAGTATCCATGCAATAGCTCCACTTAACCCTTAGGAATAGCGTAATTCATTCTGTCAGCTCCTGTGCCACATCTGTGCACTTAACTGAAGTGCTCCAAGAGAATAAGATAATGTTTATAGTCCAAATATTATTAAGAGCTAATAATATTCGACATATCTATTTTTAGACTGGCAATCTAAAAATAGATTCCGCCCAGTATGTCTAAAAATAGAAGTCCATCTATTTTTCCAACTTGACCAACCCTCCACAAATATCATCCTACAACTCATAGAATATGATCCATATGTCTAAAAATAGACATAGTCTAAAAATAGACTTTGCGCCAAAAATAGCCTGCGAGCCCACTTAGTGAAGGCGACTTCTTTCCAGTAAGCTCATCATCTTGTTGCAATCTCAACACCAAGGCACACTTTACTTTTTTCAATATATTTTTTACTTAGTAAAATATAAATTTTCCTTTAGTAAAAAATTAGATCAATCTCAGTCATTTAAAATATCTAATCTCATCCATTTGTGGCAGTCGTGGGCCCAAGTCAAATTTTAAGAGGAAAAAAGGGTGCACAAAACTTGGTCATAATGTAAAAGGCATCTTGGTGTTCAACTCAATGTTATGGTTTCATATCAACGTGAAAGTGGTAGAGAAAGGAGGTCGATTCAACCATAATAATTTCCATCCATTTGCATACCTCTCTAGGGGCCAAGATAATTGTGTAGAGGAGGTCTTATAGGGAGTGTGAGTCCATACCAACGCATAAAAAAGAGACAAGGTGTGTTTGCAGTGTGTATATTGATCAATAGAGGGCTTGAAAAGAGAGAAAGATAAGTTTTCCCTCTTGAATGTAATCTTTTCCTTAAGAATATTTTGTCAAGTTGAATAATAAAACACCAAGATTATAGGTTTTCTTGAGAATAGGGTTTCCTAGGTAAATTATTATGTACTATTTTTATGGTGTGGTTATATTCATCTATTCCTTTTGTTTTCCACTGCATGCAACTTAGAAAACCTAGAATATTTGTGGGTTACAAGTTAAAGTTCATATTTTAATTATTTTCTTGGTTAAAATTCACAGATTAGTTAGCCAGGTTTTAGAAAACTAACATGGTATTAGAGCTATGTCTGTGATTGGAGACCAACACCATGTTGTTTCGAGATTGGGTACAAAAACATATTGCACTAAGGAGGTGCGAGTGTAGGTAAAAGTGCAGATTGTTACAGTAAAGGGTGAAAGCGCAACCTTTACCAGTAAACCAACACGTTAGGGTTTCTAGACATGTTCGAGCAACAATATGTCATACCAGGGTTTGAGACTAGAGTAGAATTTGGAGGGAGAAAAAAAATTATTCTCATGCAAGGAATTTTTTTTTGTGGTGCTTAAGGAGTAGGGAGTGAAGGATTTTGTGGAGAATCCACCAAGTACACCATCTGACCCCCAACAGTTGGCTCATAATAATAAGAATGATGCCAAAGTGAGAAGGCTTATTATTTAGGTAGTCAAATACCATAGATTTCCACATATTTCTGGCAAGAATACTACTAAGGAAATGTGGAAATAAATTATGAACCTTTACTAGGGTATAAGTGAAGCTAGAAAACTTATACTTAAGGAAAATATAAGAAACATATGGATTGGCAAGTATGAGCCCATAGTTTCCTATCTCACCAGATCGCCCGAGGGTGAAGGACGAGTTGGTCGGTGTGGGGGAGACAATACCAAAAGAATATTTGGTTAGAATTGCACTGTTAAGTCTTCAAAAATCATTGGATAACTTCCAGTACAAAACGAGTAGTAGAGAGAAGCTTCCAAATTGGGAGCAGTTGTGAGGTGACTATGTTCAGGAGGAGATTAGGAGGCATGCTAGATCTAGAGCTCATGCTAAACATGAGGAAGAGGAGATCTTTTCCCTAGCTAGCAAATGGGGCAAGGCCAAAGGCATTAATGGAGAAAGAGGGGCTAAGTTTAGCTCCAAAGGCAAGAAAGAGAAGAAATATCTCAGCAAAATAAAATTCTTCCAATGCCATCAGTTTGGAAACTACACCACCAAGTGTCCACAAAGGAAGAAGGGGTCTAAGAAGAACCAAGTGGCAAATTTGGCAGAAGTGGACGAGTTTGGTTCCAATTTGGAGAAGGAGTACTCTTCCACCATAACATCACGCCAAACCTGCTAAGAGGTTGCCTCCTGATAGGTTGCACCTTTAATGTTGGGCAACAATTATTTCTTGGTTCAATTGGAAGCAAAGATCAGTGGCACTAAGCTCAAAATATTTTGAATACATGTAGGCTGGATTGGAAGCTTGTGAGGCCATTTAATTGAGTAATATGTTTGTTGGTATCTTTAGTCAGAGGTTAGAGCCTACAATCATTCACTGTGATAATAAAATATCCGTCAAGCTCTCTAATAATCTAGTGTTTCATGACTGCTCCAAGCACATTGAGATCATGTATCATCATATCAGAGACTGAATTAAGAGGTCCAAGATTAGACTTCAGTACATTCCTACAATAACGTAGACAACATACATATTGACCAAGGATTTTCCTAGATGGAGCTTTGTCTATTTTAGGGAAAAACTAGGTGTTGTTCATAAGACCTTCCTCTCTAAGAGGGAGTGTTAGATGAATTTAGAGGAGGAAGGGTTCTTCCATATTTAGTATGTGCACTAAATTTGGCGAAGGGACCCACAAGTGGGGACAAGGCACAATTTACCTTTCTCTATTAGTTTTTTATATAGGAAAATTTAGAATTTCCAATAGTAAAAATTAGATCGATCTTAGTCATCCAAGGAGATCTAATCTTATTCATTTGTGGTAGTGGTGGGCCCAAGTCGAATTCTAAGAGGATAAAAGGGTGCAAAATTTGGTCATAATGCACAAGACATCATGGTGTTCTACTCAACGATAGAGATAACGGTTCAAGTTAGCACTAGCATTTTTTATCAGCATGAAAGAGGTAGGGAAAGGAGGTTGATTCATCTAGAATTATTTCCAACCATTTGCATAGCTCTCTAGGGGTCGAGATAATTGCACAAAGGAGGTCATACAAGGAGTGTGGGGTTTTACTAGTGTGCAGAAAAGAAGCAAAGCATATTTATGGTACATAGACAACTGAGAAGAGGGCTTGAAAAGAGAGAAAGAGGTATTTTCCATCTTGTTAATATTTTCCATAAGCATATTTTTCTAAGCTAAACAATAAAACACCAAGATTGCAGTTTTTCCCCAAATTGGGGTTTCCTAGGAAAATTATTGTGTATTGTTTTTATGGTGTGCATATCTTCATCTATTTATTTTGTTTTCCACTACATGCAAGTTAGAAAACTCAACATATTAGTGGGTTAAAAGTTAAAGCTTATATTTTCATTATTTGCATGGTTAAAATTCACAGATTAGTTAGCTAGGTTTTAGAAAACTAACATTTTTACATTATTCCTTGGCTTGGGCCTCAAATTCACGTCTTGCTACTTCCTTCAATGTTAGAGATGATGGATTTTTTTTTTTTTTTCACTATATTAAATGCTTATGGTTCTTATGGGGAGTATAAATTATTCTAAGACAACATCTTCAATCTCCTCTATTTTGGCTTAGATTTCATTTGTCTAGGGGTTGATTTTAATATCTCCTTAGGGAAATTACAACTTCAGGGTCCATGTACACACCATGACCCAATGTCAGATTATTTTGTAGGAATAATTGAAAACATTGGGTTGGTGGATGTCCTTCTTGTGAAACTACTTCGTACTTGGGCGAATAATTGGACCAATCCTTCTTATATTGTTAAAATACTTGACGACTTTCTAATATTGGAAAACCTATTGTCCCATACCTTCTTACTTTAATATTTTCTTGCATTCAAATTCATGATAAAGAATTTACAGAAAATATCTCAACAAAATTCCAGCAGGATCATAAAGAGACAACCAAACAAGAGACACAAGAATTTACCCTAGGAAAACCCACATGGGGGAAAAAGCCATTGGCATTTTTCTTAGATAAAACATTAAGTTCAACAGAGATGCTTCAATTCAAACATAAAGTCAAAAAAATCCTTGGTCACACCTAGTCAAACTACCTTTAGGCAAGTCAAATTGTTTCCCAATGAACTCAGTATGGTCTGATCCACTAGCGCTGAATTTTGGCCTTCTACTGTGCCCAAGATTCTTGGTTTTGTAGTCTAGAAGTGCCAAGAAAACACTAGGATTATAACTTTCCATACTTGGCCTTAGATTCGTGCAATAGTTTGCCTCAAATGGTCTAAATTCTCTCTGCCTTGGGTGATCTGATTTCTCTCTATATAGAATATGATCGAGTTGCATCTTGGAGGAGGTCAAAGCCTTTATTAATACTTGTCTAGGAGTCAGAATGGGTGTGACCAAAGGGGAAAGCTGATCTTGTTGATGATTTTTTGTTATAAATTCACGCACACAACCCTTGAATCCAAACCTCGCTAGGCCAAGGACATGGGAACAAATCCCAGTTTAAAGCTCGGTCGACATGATACAACTTTGAATTATCTAAATTTAAAGAAAACAAAAGAAATTAAAAAACTCATAAACTTTAAAATATGCCAAATATAAAATTATAACAAAGGTATGTCATTAATAGAGCAGTAATTGGAAAATAGTTAACATCTAAGCCAAAGTCACAAACAAATAATCAATAATTACCAGATGCAAATAAAGCATTACTACTTCCCTTTAAATTTATACACCATATAAAGAAATAAATTTGTCATATATAATATATAGATTGCAATTAACAAGAAAAATAAAAATATAAGCATGATAATCAAGACACAAGATGGTAGAAATAGTGGAATATTCTTCATTGATATCATAAAATAATAATGTTCAAATAAGGTATCCACATACTTAGTAGGTTATAATTTTGCACAAGGAAACATCTTTAACAAATGGTCTCATTTTCAAGACCGTATGGTCAAATTCTAATAAACTGAACAACTCAATGAAACAAGTCTCGTTGCAACAAGCTCAAAGGGACATGTTTAGAAATTGGCATCCCACTGCACAAAGAGTCGACATTAGTATTAACAAAATGTAGTAGGTTTAAATATTTAGTAACTGAAATTAAAGATACCTCTAACATCAAGAATTATTATGAACCTCCATCAGTTTTTCTACTTAAAAGAAGCCATGTAAAACAGTGTCTATGAATCACAATTACTTAAATAGAAAAAAATAATAACCCAATTGAAAAATAATATACTTAAATTGTACCAACTTGTAATGTAGTCAAGAGATCTTTTCCTCCTTCAGAAGCTTGAATTTATACTAGTGATTTTAAAACAATTACATAATTTCTTTGCAACAAATATAGTTAGGCTTAATTAATTAAAGGTAAGACACAAGGGTGGGCTCCTTAAAATTAGGCAATGACTTGAAAAGGGGTGGGCCCAAATCCATAATACATTGACCTCAAAATACATAATATATCAAATGCATGATACAATAGCAGATGAAATATGTGCTTGCATCACATACTATTTTTACCATAATATCAATATTTGCATATCAAAAATATAATGAGCTTATCATAATAACTATGTCTTAAAATGTTCAATGCCATTTCCAAGTCAAAATTGTGCATATATACTGATTTAAATAAAAGTGCAAAGCGTATTATGACTGCATCCACCACCAGAATATTCTTGTCAAAAGCAATGTCAAATTTAAATCATTAAACATCCTTGTCACAGATCCATAAACAAGATATCCGAACTTGTATGCGAAGGGGGTTGAATTATTCTTTAAGTCCTTTAAAAACCCTTCCATTGAGAAACAAGGTTTGTTTGCTTTACTTTTTTGTTGATATTCAATATCTTTAGAGGCAGGAACTGTAAGATCTGATCTCAGTCCTGGATTGGTGCCCCCTGAACAACAACATCTTTAGGGGAAGTTCTGGTTGAAGAAATGGGTAGAGATGAAATCCAACATGCATAAGGGTTAGGATAACAAAAAGATTGTGAGCATTATGGGTTTGACTGGAAGAAGCAAGAGAAGAAGCATTTTCTGCATGTATATTGGAATAGGTCTTCTAGAGGGTGATGAGGAAGCATGTTTTTCTGACTGAGGACTAGAAACAAAGAATGGGATTTTGGGGGGAAGCTCTCCAAGAATCCTTAACTTTTCCAGACAAATTTTCAATAGGGTTTTGTTGAGGCCTCGGAATTCCATTGCCACAACATGGGGGAAAACCAGCCGGTCCGGGCCTTAGAGAAACTCCTTTTTCGTTTGGTGTGGTGGCTTCGATTGGGGATAAAGGGACCAATTTCCCAATAAGGATGATTTTGGGGTGCGTTTTGGTTACATAACATGCAATGGAAAATGATTCTAATCTATCACATGCATTATCTAGCACTATCTATTATACTATATACTCGGGGTGTTTCTTCCTTTATGAAATCTAAAGAGATATCCTTCAACTATTAGTAATGAAGATTATTTAACAGTTGAAAGAGATGAAAAGTATGTAAAGATGATTCTTTTATCACAATAGTTTGATTAAAAGAATTGTGAAAAATATATCACATTCATATGTGTGATTATATATCAGATAAGAAATCACAGACAAATATTAGTACAGAAGTGCATTTGACACTCATCTATGATGACGTTTCAAATATATAATGCGATAAAAAGATGACTTTCAATCTAGAAAGAAAAACTTAATACAAGTGAATAGAAATACCATATGTACGAAGTCCTACTCATGTAAACTAACAATAGATTTCTATTCCTCTTCATTTTAAAGCAATTTAAAGAGTACAATAGTGCAACATTAGTTAAACAACTTCAAATGTCAAAAGATAACAGACCGTGTTCCGTTAATTCATCAAAGCATTCAAAAACTCACAAAAGTGCATTCTTTGCAAATGTGTTTGAAAAATTTCTGGACCCTTCTCTAAATGCATGAGAGGGGTTTAAATACTAAACTAAATATGTTTAAAAATATATTATTACATAAAAATAGAGGAGGTTTCAAGAAACCATCCTCGTAAGACAAATTTTAACTACAATCTAGGAAAATAAAGTAACAATATAACCATGAATTCTGATCTTTCATTTGGATTCAATCCCGAAGTTGACAAATCTCTAGCATGGGTTTGAGCTAAGATGGATGTGAAATCCTCGATCTAACCTGTCCCTTGAATATCGTATTTGAGAGTGCCGGCTGCGATCTTTTGGTTGAATACGTTAAAGATTGCAGGGTTTGGTACTGATGATAAGGTTTGACCAGAAAATTCCAATAATTTTCTTGATCAAACTTATTTACTTTTTAAATTATTTCTTCCTACATTTCCGTCTTTTGTTTCCACTGCTTTTCCAGATGCTTTATTTCTGAGAGCACTTCATACATACTCTTTGATAAGTTCTGATTTCGAAAGCTGTTCACATACATATTCAGTAATTTCCTTCGTCAACCTTGATGCTTTCGTTGCTGCTTTCTCTGCTTGCTTTATCTATGCTTCCCAATCCTTAAATAAGATCTCCTTGTGGAATTTATCTACCTGGGGTAGATCAACTTCTTTGCCTAAGTCTGATGCTTGCCATTGAATGTGTTCATTTATTTTCTTCTCAATCTTCTCACACTCAAGTTTTTGGATAGCCACTTGCTGGATCAGTATTTCACTTGAGTCACAATAAGATCTAGTGATAGAAGCTTGTTAGAAAAATACTTCTTGTTACTGATTTAGCTTAGCATTCACATCCAATGCTTCATTTATGAATTTCTCTAGCTGTGGCTCACTTTGAAGTTTGTCTATTGCTGTTTCCCATTTTTTTTTGCTTCTTAGTGAGTTGTACATGGTGCTGTAAATTTAAAATTTCAAAATCCTTTCGAAATTAGGACATCTTCAATTCCATTTTCTCACTGGAGTTAGACTTTTCTTGCTTTAACAGTCTCTCTAAATCTTGTTTTTTTATCTTCTCTCTGCTTTGGTAACATTTGAACTTTAGTGGCCTTATCAATAGTGGCAGTAGCATATGCACCTGCAAACTGTGATAGCTTGGTTAAATGTTCAGTAGGATCAGCTAGAGGATCCTTCCATAAAGCATGTTATGAAACCATCTCCAAAAATAGAGGAAAAGAGAGATCAACGCCTTAGAAATAGCCACTTCGAGGGGGCAACCTCCAATACATTACATAAATGAACAATTATTGGATGATACAAATGAAAAAACCTACCTTCTATATATAGGAGTCCATGGGGCCACAATATAATCCTAGCCGACCTAACAATAATAATGTAAGGGCACACTAATAACAATATGGGGGTTATAGGGGTACAACAATAACAATAAGGGGGATACACTAACAATAATAAGGGGATACACTAGTATTATAGGGACCTAACATGCCCCTCTCATTTAAACAAGTGTTTCCCTCAATGCTTGATTATTTATGGATGCTTCTGTATAAAATTCTCATCCTCCCGTGTGGAATCTTCAATGGTTAAGTTCTTCCACTTGCTGAGATACTCTGAAATTGATCGATTTGGTAATTGTTGAGTTCTTGTTTCAGTGACTACTTTAGAAATTCTATCGCTGCGATGTTGATCTTCCTATTGTTTCATTCGATTCTGCACCAAAGTTAAGTTATCCTTTGAGATTTAAAGAAATTTTTGTTGATGCTCGATGTGATATTCCACAATTTTATCATCCATATTAGCTTTCATGCCATCCATCTTAGCTTTCATGCCATTCTTCAAACCATCCATGCCTTTCTTCAAAACTTCCATTTAATTTTTTGTTGTTCTTTGCGAGAGAGAAATTTGGTGCACCTGCTCTTTTAATTTTGATATGTCATGTTGTGCTTCTTCCTGTTCATGAGTCATAGTAGAGCCTTCTGAAGGCTTAATTGGTGTTGAATTCTTTTTAGGTGCTACTTTCTTGCTTTTGAGGAGCTCAATATTGAAACTGAATTATCTCTATGATTTCAAATATTCAATATCTGAAATTTGGCTCTGTAGTATCCCTTTGAATCTTATTTCGAATGCCACAGGTCTGACCTGATTTAGATTTTTCAAGAAAAAGTTATGCCCAATCTCCCACAATGACCTAATTCTGGACTAGTTCAGCAGAGCGAACTTGTACGATGTGCCACGTGTCACTGTTTCTTCCTTCAACTCTAAAATTGATAAAAAAGAAACTACAGTCCGTGTACTTGTGGCCACTTCTTATAGAATTCCAATCCGACACCCAGAGAGAGAGTTATGACGATTTTCCCATGCTCACCTCTTTGAGATGAAATTTGGGAGCTTGAAAAAAACCTACTTCCACAGATCATATCTCCGAAAAAATTGTGAACCAAGATCTGAAATTTTTACAGGAATTTTCTCAAGATTTCATCTTCATTCTGTAAAAATTTCAGCTTGTTAACCTTCGTAGAAAAAAAGTTATAGCACAAATTCCATGATGACCTATTTTAGGTGAAATTCGGGAGCCTGAAAAAGGCCTAACTTTCACAAATCATATCTTCGAAAATATTTTGAACCAAGATATGAAATTTGTACAAGACGTTCCTCAGGATTTTTTCTTCGTTATGTAAAAATTTCAGCTTCTGAACCTGCATAGAAAAATAGTTATATCAAAAATTCCATGATGAACTGTTTGGAACAGCGAAACCCTAGAATCCAAAGCTCTGATACCAAATGTTATGAAACCAGCTCCAAAAATAGAGGAAAAGAGAGATAAACGTCTTAGAAATGGCCACTTTGAGGGGGAAACCTCCAATACATTACATAAATGAACAATTCTTGGATGATACAAATGACAAAACCTACCTTCTATATATAGGAGTCCATGCGGCCACAATATAATCCTAGCCGACCTAACAATAATAATGTAAGGGAAAAATAATAACAATATGGGGGTTATAGGGGCACAACAATAACAATAATGGGGCTACACTAACAACAATAAGGGGATACACTATTGTTATAGGGACCTAACAAAACATCAACAGATTCATTTGTAAGACTTGAGACTGCATCATCAATTCTTCTCCTTTTTATTCTCTTTACTACAGCCTTATGACTAGGACTGTAAAAGACATCCAGTGAAGGGATTTCCTAAACTTGTAACACTATTTTCTCTATATGATAAGCCAGAATGATCTCTTGATCATGGGTTTCAGGAAATTATTGTATTGGAGTAAACATTTCCACTAATTTATGAGAATGTTCTGGCGTCTGAAAACTAGTAGATTGATCAATATTAGGATTTGTTTGAGGCGTTTTTCTTTCCTTATAAAACTTATCTCATTCACTCTTCAAATCCTTTGGCTGAAAATTTTCTGACTGATCAAGTGTATCTTGACTGTGCTGAAATTCTTGGGAATATGATTTTGTTCCATTATTACTTCCTTTCTCCTGCATCTCAATATCTTTAATTACTTGATTAATGACCTTTTATGGGTTCTCATTTCTATTTTCGGATTCATTTTTAGAATGATCTGAATTCTAAGATTGATGTTCTGATTGCCCCGACTCATCTTCAGACATGTCCTTATTTTCATTATCTAAGCTAATACTTGGAGTTTGTCAGTGGACATTTTCAATAGTCAATAAATCTAGAGGAATCCTTTCCAATTTCTTGCTTCTGTATGCTTGAAAGGCTTCCAAGTCATCTTGATTAAGTTGATTGAATGAAAAATTTAGTACATATGAAAACTTTTCAATACCTTGAAAGAAATTATCAAATCTATTTATCTCTTTCACAAAAGGCTTCATTTTGAGCTCTGTGATGAAGTTATTAATCACATCATTGGGGTCATATGGCCGTTTTTGCATTACAGCCAATTTCAACAAATTAACATTTGAAACTTCCTTGTAGGCATGACCAATATCAAAAAGTGAAAAATTACCACATTGTAAAGGAAAAATAAGCCAAATGGCCTTCTTAGCATCTTTAAGCTGTTTTTAAATACCATTTACAAAAATCTGGTAGGCAATCTCTCTAGCAAGTAACTTGTCAGGAACATAATATTGCAGGACGTGAGGAGAAGCATAACTCCCAAAAACTCTGACATAAGTGAAACTTTCCTCTGCAAACCATCTAGCAATGACCAAAATGTTTGTACTAGCTTCTTTGGAAATCCTAGGGGCTTTCTCATTGAATATAATTTGGTGCATAGGTAACATGACTCTATGGAAAATTTTGTAAGAATGTAGATGAAAATATGATTCCCAAAGGGCTCTGTGGTAAATGTGAATTGGAGTAGGGCCTTAGGTTGTCCATTTCCATCCCATGGTAGGAAAAATAGAAGAAAATAAAATTGCGTCCATGACATAGGCACTCATGTAAAAGGGGGATATTTCTCTAGATGAAACACCTCTTTTACTCCTATACTCCATGATATTTTTGGCTAAATTATTAGATTGGATATTTTTCCAATTCATAATTAAGGAATTAACGATTGCGTCAATTAATGTCACCCAATCTACAGAAAACCTAGTAGTATTAGGTTTTGCAAATAATCTACGCAACATACCGGAAACATAACACTAAGGGGAAGGAATTTGTGCTATTGGGTACGTGCCAAGTTTATCTTGTTTAAGCTTGCCTTGGTCATCCTTCCATTCCTTTATGAATTTCATCAGGTCTGGATTTTTTTCTCTAAAGCTTTGAAGAAAAAAATTGTCATAGTTTTTCCATGGGACGTGTAAGTGGTACATTTTCCTCAAATAATCTGCCCTGAATGAACCCATATTCTCACCCTTTGAATCTTTAAATGTTCTATCTTCTACTTTCAAGTGGTCAATTACCCACTTAACCATATATGTATAGGGAAGAATATTTGGCCTTGCTGCAAACCTTATGGATGAATGAGCATGCAACGTCGAAATAGGTCGGGTCTGAAGAAACTGACGCACTTGTTGTAGCAACTCTGCTTATTACCCTTGGCTTTTCATCCTCGAAAAACTGATACATTGCCTCCTACAAAGAACTTCCGCAATCCTTGTTGCAGGTGGTATTTGAGAATAGGGGAGAATCAGTAGATGGTGCTTGGGATATTTCTTTTCCTTTCTTTCTCATCTATGTAATCGTTGCTCCGTTAAGTGGTTTCCTGAATTCAAGCGAATAGAGAAAAAATAAAAAATAGATAGAATAGAGAGGCAGATAGAATTAAAAAAATCTGGCTTTCAATCATTTCAAACATGCTCAAATTAGATATGAATCTATCAAACCTTACTCTTATTAAATTATGTTAATCATCGATAATCCTTTTAATCAAATCTCTTACACACCTTCACGTGAAATGTCTATCGATCAATCTAAAATGTTAGATTTTATATTCAGTTTTATTTGACATGAATAATTTCACATACTTTGAGCAATAAATACCAATTATCGCATATCACAACTTATAAATATTTCCATTTTTTATGTTACCAATAAATCTCGCAAAATGCGATTTGCGCAAATCACACATCGCAGTTTCTATGCGGTAATAAAACTTGCTGTTATTTATTTTCTGCGAAATGTGAAATGTGCCTTAAGAAATCATGCTGCTACGCTTTATTAGACACTTGGAGTTTTATGTTTATTTATTTATTGGTTTTTCGGGTCCGTTTAATCACAGTTCTTACCGAATTGTTAAAAGTTTGATCGTTTTACAAGGTGCGATGCAGTTTTCATTTATAACGATGTTTAAAGCGTTTGCAATAAGAGTTTTATATAACTTCAGAAAGGATGTTTCGGGAAATAATACCCTAAATGTCTTGGGTTGACAACCTTCACAGATCAGGGGCATGCCATTCAATAAGGACTCACTTTAACCAACTTTTATACTGAGAACTAGATGCTATTGGTTGCAGAACTTACCCGTAAGTCCCTCGGTTGATGTAGATCCTGCAGGGTGCAAACCCCCTGCAATGCGTTGTGCTCCGAAACCTGTAAATCTACAAATAACGAACACAAAAACCTAGTTGTACAACATATATAGTTCCTATATGTTAGTGAAAACCATGTATAATATCATGAAAACAATATGAAATGTTCAATTAATGATTATCACACATGTATAAAGCATCACTAACACGTAAATATTGGAAACAAGATGGATCTTCTTATTATGAATGAAACATACAGTAATCAAAACATGGAGAGATCACCTGAATCCTACCACGACCTTTCAAGCATACCGTCCTCTCGATCTGTCCAGCCCTAGCTGTGCAAGAATTCTTCCAAGATGTGTGCACAATAGATGTCATATAGGATGATGAACATCTCAAGGAAACAAGGATTTTCTGAATATACCTGGGAAGTGCAGGAGGCACAGGAATATCAGATTTGAATAGGGCTCCAACAGAGTATAATATCTATATCTTTTCTCTCTCCCTTAGGCCATACCTTTGAGGGGCTTTTATACTCTCTCAAAATTAGTTTATGTAGTTAGGGGTAGCTAGGCCACGGGCTGGGGTGGTTGAATTACTGGAATAACCATCAAACCCACCTCAAATATAGGGAATTTATATATTTTTTAATAATTAAAAAGGTATACTCAGATCTCTATGAATGGACTCGCGTGTATACGCGGAAAAGTCTGGGCAGAGTCGCGTATGGGTTTTAAGATACTTTTTTTTTGAGAAAATATTCAAGTCTGGGTGAAAGGGTGCCCAAGGCCAAAGTGTAAATCATCAAGTACATGAAGGTGATAAATAACACTATAGTAGATGCCCCCTAATATATGAGGTCAGAAGGGGTACATGATGGCCGAAATGTATTATGTGCAGAGAAAGAACCTTGCAAGGACTAGAGAGGACGTCACTCTACTTCGTTCGATTCCTTCCAAATATTGGCCTGTGGGTTACACTCGCACTGGACTGATGTGGGATGCCTTAATGCCTTCCTTCGAGCAGATATTTTCCCATCGACTCCAACTCATTGCTATGGGAATAAGGTCTAGAGTCCTTTTGTCAGTACCTTAGGGTTTGCAATCATCAGTGGCAGATTCTTCGCCATCGACAGTGAGGATACATCATTACCTCCTGATTGAAGGATTCTTTCAAGTGCTCGACTTCAACTCCCTAGCGGAGTCGCCATTTATGTTTCAGGAAATAATACCCTGAAGGTCTTGGGTTGACAACCTTCACAGATCAGGGGCATACCATTCAAGAAGGACTCACTTTAACCAACTTTTATACTGAGAACTAGATGCTACTGGTTGCAAAACTTACCCATGAGTCCCTCGGTTGATGTAGATCCTGCGGGGTGCAAATCTCCTGCAACACTTTGTGCTCCGAAACCTTTAAATCCACAAATAACGGACAGAAAAACCTAGTTGTACAACATATATAGTTCCTAGATGTTAGTGAAAACCATGTATAATATCATGAAAACAATATGAAATGTTCAATTAATGATCATCACACATGTATAAAGCATCATTAACACGTAAATATAGGGAACAAGATGGCTCTTATTATTATGAATGACACGTACAGTAATCAAAATGTGGAGAGATCACCTGAATCCTGCCACAGCCTTTCGAGCATACCATCCTCTGGATCCGTCTAGCCCTAGCCTTGCAATAATTCTTCCAAGATGTGTGCACAATAGATGTCATATAGGATGATTAACATCTCAAGGAAACAAGGGTTTCCTGAATATACCTGGGAATTGCAGGAGGCACGGGAATATCAGACTTGAATATGTCTCAAACAGAGTATAATAACTATATCTTTTCTCTCTCCCTTAGGCCATACCTTTGAGGGGCTTTTATACTCTCTTAAAATTAGTTTCTGTAGTTAGGGGTAGTTAGGCCACGGGATGGGGTGGTTGAATTACTGGAATAACCATCAAACCCACCTCAAATATAGGGAATTTATATATATTTTTAATAATTAAAAAGGTATATGCATATCTCTATGAATGGACTTGTGTGTATACGCGGAAAAGTCTAGGCAGAGTCGTGTATGGGTTTTAAGATACTGTTTTTTGAGAAAATATTCAAGTCTGGGGGAAACGGTGCCCAAGGCCAAAGTGTAAATAATCAAGTACATGAAGGTGATAAATAACACTATAACAAAGGGTTTAGTGCATATCGCACCCCTCATGACTTAAGATGTTTTAAGTTGTTTAAGCTTGTAAGCTACGCGAATTGCGATGCACGCTAAGGAATGAAAGTGGAAAGCAAAAGAAACTTTATTTCCTAAAGTTTTTTGACTTATGATAAAAATTAAACAAAATAATTTTCCTATTTATTTTTAAAGGGTCCCCATTTAGTAAAAATAAACGGGGGTTGTTGTATAGCACAACAGGTTCCAACCATCATTATTATTCACTGGTACATGGTTAGGGTGGAGCTCAGGTATTTCTTGAATATTTGGATGTGGTCTCAAATATGGAGGTCAGTTGTTTTGATGAACAAGGGGAATACAAGACACATTAGGGAACCACAAATTCAGAATTGGTGGAATTCATAAAAATCAACATTGAAGTGAACATAGAATTAGATCTTTTTATTTATGCCTAAGTCCCACCATCCCAGAGGCTTATTTCTTCTGCCTTTGCCTCTACCCTATCCTCAAGAGTTTGAACTCATGTTTGAATAAAAATTGAGTTAGTATACATAAAATGAAATATAGGAAAACATAAACAACACATTTCAC
Source organism: Pinus albicaulis (assembly GCA_034641835.2). NCBI lineage: Eukaryota > Viridiplantae > Streptophyta > Pinopsida > Pinales > Pinaceae > Pinus > Pinus albicaulis. The sequence goes on along the minus strand of CM076580.1, from coordinate 440,608,183 downwards.
TTTACTACCATCCAACCGTTCAAATAAAAAATAAGTCACTTCTCATATGCTCGGGAGACAAGTGGACAAAATGAAATTGTGGACGGGAGACAAGTGGACCAACACTCTTTTCCTTCCCCCATCGGCCAACGTGCATCGTACATCGCAAAGGTCATGTCCCTTTTACATTTTCTGCTGATGTGCGAAATGCCGATAAAATTCCGACCGTTGATCTCCTCCCCGATCCAATGGCTATTGGGCCCCCCTCAGCTCCATTTTTCATCCCCCGCGATGGAATCCAGACCGTTGATCCTCCTGATCCAACGGCCAGCGCACCTTTACCTTTCTCCCCGCTCATTTCTCCTCTGACGTTATATCCACCCCTAATCTCATTGATCCAACGACCATCACCAATATTCCACTCCACCCGGGGGCATTATCAGCGCGCGAGTTAACACTTCGAGTGCCTCCGTAGTTGACCTGTTTGACTTCGGAAGATCTTAGATCGATGGCTGAGATTTACTGCGGAGGCACAGGCCAATAATTTGTTTCGTACCCCCAAGCGGCCTCGCAGTTTTTCTCCACCGTTGATGTCCATCATGATCCAACGGTCACCATTTCATCGCTTGATCGCTACCTTCTCGATCGCTCACCCAATATTACACTCCTGTGCTTCGATCTGGACCGTTGATCTCTCTCATCCAATGGCTCACATCACTCTCGCTTGTATAACCCCACCGTTGATCATCCCGCTACATGACATGATTGCTGATGTCATTCGACCGGTCCCACTCAACTGCGCTTAGGCTTTTATTGTATTTTCGTTCAATCTCCACTGTTGTTTGCCCCAAATCGGACGACTCTTACTCATCTTTGTGCCCGAATCAACATTTCTCCCCGGAGCACAATTCTAATGCGAAATGGGTGGTTTTAGAGGGACAGGTGTCAACACCTGAGCCCTGTCGCGTTCACCCATGGTAATACCACTTACCACCCAAATCTTGCGCGAATACCACCTCCGGTATTCCTGAAAATTGCTATTGCACCTTTTTGCACCAAATTCAATTTTGAACCCTGGTTTCCATGGTTTTTCGCCATGAGGCCCTTTTTCGCTGCATCCACCGCCTCCGCACTGCTCTTCTGCCTTCACCCGAGCCTTCTGAAGCAGTCTGCCACGCATCGCAGGATTGATCTAACTAGTTTGCTGTCTATGTAGGTTTTTCATGGCATTATAAGTGTACCAGCCATCTCATAGTCAATCATAACGGCTTGAGGCCGAGGATGACGATCCTCCATGCCCAAGAAGTAGAGAAAAAAGATGCAAAGGGTCAGTTTCATGTCTTAGTCAATGGATCATGACCATTGGCCATATATAAGACCCTCCAGCACAGAAGGCTAGCTCCTCCATTACTAGCAGTACCGCACCCTCCAGTACAGAAGGCCACTCCTTCCCAGGACTAACGGTATTTCCTTCGCTAGTAGCAGCAGTGGTTCCGCCTCATCAAGCAGCAATGATCATTCATGACTGGGCCCACATGGCCTTTTTACCTTGTGTTCTTTTCATTTTGTCATTTCGGGTGAAAGCCTTATTTCACCCCTGTAGTTTTTACTTCCAGTTAGCATATTGTTTACATTTCAGTTAGAAACGACTTTAGGCCTGCATTGTAAGATGATGAGAGGCAACCTCCCTCATCATCATTTTTGTTTTTTTGATTTAGACCTGCAACAACATACAAGCACGCGGGGAAGATATTTTCCCAAAATATCTTCTCAGGCATAGGAATCAGAGGTTATACAAGCAGGGAGACAACAGTAACAAAAGGTTCCAGATTTTCCAAAGGACTCACTAGTTCGAGTGTTCTGTATGAAATTTGATAGTAGATGTTTGAAGAGCCTGTAGGGATTCAGTAATAAGAAGCTTTGTTGGAATTGGCGATTCCGCTCTGGATGATTCACAATTTGTAACTCTTATCCATGTTTTTTTTAATACAAAGGTTCATTTCATATCTCTCCACATTTCTTGTATCTAATGTTCTAGAATGCGAGTGCTCCCATGTTTGAATATGAATTTATCATAGTAGATACTCATATTTACTCATCCATAGTGCTTTAAATATGGCTCAGGCATGATACTTTGTTTCATTTCCTATCTCTACCGCCATTCTTTTGATACTAATTACAATGGATTCTTGTCTTTGAACGAGCCCAGATATATGGATTCTTATCTTTGCATAGGCCCAGTATATATGGACTCTTATCTTTGAATAAGCCCGGTTATAGTTTGTATCTTATTCCATTTTCTTTCGTAGTCATCACTCACATATATAACTTGATATCTGTGTGTTCATTTTAGAAGTTGGCTCCCTTTACAACTTTCTCTCTTAAAGCTGTCTAATGCATTTACTATTTATAGTTTGTACTTAGTTTCTACAATTTTCTTAGTTGTCGTGTTTAACTTTGGGGTCTTGGTTCCACCCTTATTAAAACCATTCATCTGAGTGATTGTTGCATGACAGCCTAACATTGTCAACTGCAATCGGTTGAGTCATATGCTCCTTGCATTTAAGATGTCCTAGGCATTGGTCTTTATACAACTCAAGGCTATCTCTAGGAGCTACAACATCTTTTTGGCGCCGTTGCTGGGGACGAATTTGAAGAACTAAATCCCTGGGCCTCAAAAAATATTAATCCACCCTTCAGAATAGGTGAGCAGGAAGGGTTGGGATTTGTAGATCCCTCACCTTGGTGACTCCACTGTCATTCAAAGGATAAATCCATTTGCAGTCCTGGCTTCCCGAAAGCCACACCTGAGGTCAGATGCATCCCAGTTGAGAACACCTTTAGTGACTGATCCAGAGAATATTTTGCTCAAAAGATGTTGGAGATAAATACAACCAGCTTATACAGATATTCCCATATTCTCCCTGGAAGAATCTCCATCCTCCTTTCAATTAGCTCAAGATAAAGGTTCTGATTCTTCTGCAAGAACCCTTGATTATACTTCAGATAACCCCTCCCTAGAAAATATTAAAGTCAAAGATGAGGCTGAATCTGTAGATACCACCAGCTTCTTTTTACATCCCACTCCTAAAGCCGAAGAAGTTAAAAAAGTCATAGATGTTTCCACTTCTCATATTCCAGCAGTTCAATCAACCCCTCAAGCCTTTGTTCAATATATCCCCATTGTCATACATACTACTGTTCCATCACCTCCTAATACACATCAGAATATCTCTCCACCCCCACAACCTCCGATGGTTGTTCCTGGTTTCCTATTGAACAAATATTTCCCCCTGGCATTGCCTCAGATCCTGAACGACATGCCTTAGGATTACTTGAAGATCCTACCTTGTTTCAATGGTGAAAATGATACTGAAGCTCAGAAAAACCTGGAAGTTTTCTGTGCCTTCGCAGAAAATTTCAATGTTGAACATCTGGATGTGGTGTTGAGGTTGTTTGTCCAGTCTCTAGATGGAGAGGCAAGAAAATGTTTCAAGACCTTGGGAGACCGCTCCATTACTAACTGGGAGGAAATGGAAAATGCCTTTATCAAGAAATGGGGAGAGAAGAAGGACCATGGATACTGTCTTACATAAATCAATGCACTTATAAAGAGACATAATGAAGGTGTGTCCGAATTCATCAAGAGGTTTAATAAATTATATACAAGTCTCCCAACCGAAATGAAGCCTCACCAGATCGCTGCTAAAGTGGTGTTTGTAGCAGCCTTTGATTCAGAATTCGGATTCTCTTTAAGAGAAAGGAAGTCTGCTACCCTGGATGAAACCCAGATCGATGCACTGGAAGTGGAAGCCAACTTCACTTCTACAGGTAAATCAAAAGGGAGGTCAGAGACATCAAGAGGAGCAACATCACATAGTACCTCATCCATGAATGGCTTGATGCTATACGAAAGGCGGCACTGCTGGTAGACACAAAGATCTCTTCCTTTGTGAAGCCACCCAATGGTATACGGTTGCAGGTGTGCTATTGTGGTAGGCCAAGTCGCTTCATGACCTATGTTGAAATTAGGTTCTTTTGGCTTCCGCTATTGACAAGGAGTTAAAGTGGAGAACCCTTCACCCACATCTGCGAATGGAAGAGGCGCTCCCCCTCCTCTGGATCCTCAGGATCCTCCCCCTTGAGCTTGGTGGTGGAAAAAATGGCACTGGGATCCGCATCAAAGATCTACTTCCATTTTTTATTGCCTTTGTATGGTTCTGACGCAGGATCAGAACATGCATCTGATTTGGGTGCCTTTAGTTCAGCCACCAACGACTATTTGGCCTGACACTCATTTGTGCTGTGAGTGGGGCTGTTATGAAATTCACACCAATTCCTCGTGTCCTTCTTTGGATTTGTGGCGTTGTTATGAGTTTCCCTGCTTTTGATTTTACCCTTGTTCTATGGTTCGAGGGCGCCTTTCCTTGGGTTAGGATTCACGGATCCAAAGACTCGCTTCTTCTGCTTGAATTTCTGCTCGATCTTGGCTGCATAGTGATATGTCGTGCCACACGAGGTAATGTCGAGGAACTCCATTTCCTTCTAAATGTATCTGATCTGAATGGACAATGGCATCAACCCATGGTATTCATCTACCCATGTTTTTTTCACGAGGGGAAATCTCACGGGAAACCTGGGCGTACTTCCCTAGAATTTCTAGATGGTACGCGCGGTAAACCGTTCGGCGGACTTTCAGCGCCTGACCCCAAAGGACTCAAGGATCGAACCCGTGACCTCCCTCAACGGAGAGGCCCACGTATTGGCTCACTACCACTTGAGCTAACCCTTGGGGCTTCATCTACCCATGTTATCCATCCACCCATGGAATTTACCCATGGTATTGTAAATGGCATCGACCCATGGTATTCATCCACCCATGATATTTATTCGCCCATGGTATTGTAAGTGACCCATGGTATGTATCCACCTGAACAAGATCACTGTCTAGAATAGGTACTCGATCCCACAGATTGATGACCTTCTGGACCAACTCAAAGGTGCAAAATATTTCAGCAAGATCGACTTGAAGTCTTGGTATCACCAGGTACCAATTGAACCCTCAAATGTGTGGAAGACTACCTTCAAAGCCAAGGAAGGCCTTTTCGAATGGCTGGTCATGCCTTTCGGGTTGATGAATGCTCCCGCAACCTTCATGAGGATGATGGACGACATCTTGCGGCCATTCACCAACTCATTTGTAGTGGTGTACTTGGATGACATTCTGATCTTCAGCTAGACTTGGGAAGAGCACCTTGGGGCCTCCCCCCAAGATCCGGATTAGTGGTATCAGATTAAGGTTACGCCTCCATGGGAATGAGGGTTTGAAACATATTTCAGTTTCAATGTTTTACAATAATCTTCAGCAAAACCCATGATTTTTTTTGGGTGGCGAGTTTTCAGATCATATATGAAACTTTTGGTGAAAAATTTGCAAAAAAAATACCATATCTAGATTCCTTGTGAAAAAATACTCAAATTCAAAAAAAAAATCGGCCAAATTGGAGGTCGGATGAGGGAGATATCGCTGATTGAAAATCAACAATGTTGAAGCAATTTTTCTGACGACAATTCATGGACGGCGGCTCTCCTGTCATTTTTCACAGTTTTCAGTGAAAATTTCAAAGAAATGGATATAGATCTGAGCTCCTCTTGAAAAATCACCCAATTTCAAAAAAAAAAAATTGGTCGAATCGGAGTCCGGATGTGGGAGTTATCGTTGATTTAAAATCAACTATTTTTTCAGAACTTTTGTGACGGCGAGACAGTTCCAGTGTGGATCTGAGAGTCTAGATTCTCCAGATAGTGGTTTCAAATACATGAGAAGATGCAGAATGATCATTCCATTTCCAAAAACAGGTTATAATAAATATTTTGAGTTATTTTGACCGAGTTATGCTCATTTTAAATCTGGAGCAACATTCGGAGCGGGTTCCCTTTGGAGACGTGCCCTCCCACCCTGCTGTAGGAGGCACCTGCTTCACATTCATCAGTTTAAGCATAGTAGTGTTCGGCTTGGGTTATTTGGAGACGTGCCCTCCCACCCCAAGTTATGTAGGCACCTGCTATTTCATCAACAATCAGCATCATGGTTATGGGTCAACCGCACAAAATCATTTTCATCGAAGTCCATTTGCTAGGCTGCACACTGTTAGTTACACAGTTGGTCACAAGCATTACAGGGTATCTCTATCCTTGGATCTTCGTTTGTCACGGTTTTGGTTCATCCACAAACCCACACTTCATCGAAGTCCATTTTCTAGGCCGCACACTGTCAATATCATAGTTGGTCACAAGCATTACAGGGCATCTCTATCCTCGGATCTTCGTTCATCACAGTTATGGGTTAACTACACAAAACCCTTTTCTTCAGTGGCTCTTCATATTCAACAAAGGATTCTCAGGAGGGAAAGTGATCTTGTTTAGTATCTATGCAAACAATTGCGGTACTTGAGCATCAAATATATCTCTGAATCTTTAATACCCAACTTTGTGCATAGGGTATGGAACAGATTCGTCAGTTCGTGAACATCTTGATCCCTTTGCTACCGCAATAGTCCATTGGATGTGCTTGTCCTCATAAATACCCACAGTGTAATATGTTCCTTGATGCCATCTCAGAACGAATTCCAAGTGGGTAAGACCGAGAATAGAGATGGTTCCCTCCCATCCTTTTGCTCACAGTAGGTTTCCCACCAGTCTTTGGCATGAGGGGCAGCTTTGAGGAGTGTAAAAATAATCTTTTCTCGGTCAGAGAAATCATGGAACGAGAAATACCCTTCCAGAAAATCCAACCATCTATCTACAACGTATGCATCTATCTGGCCTTCCAATATAGGAATGCCAAATTTTAATTGTACCTTGAAAGGAGAGGCGCCTTCAGAGTGGCCGTTGGATGTAGATTCGCTGCCGGTGGGCAACCGTTGAAGGATCTGGGCAAAGTTATCTAACATCGCGTTCCTCTATTTCTCGAGGGCCTCCTCGAGCAATATTTTGATAGGATCTCCTGCTCCCTCGTCTCTCTTTTCTTCCGCCATGGGTGGTCGTCGAGGTTTGCGAGGCTGATCTTACAAGGGTTCAACCAGATCGAGCCCTAACTCCTTATACCCTAACCTCATTGGGGACATGTAAAGAAAAACATAGAAAGAGAAGACCGCTCTGATACCACCGATCCAGATTTATGCATGAGCACAATAATATACAAAAATACACATAAACACAGAGATACAATGGAAATAAAACTTCATTTCATTAATATCAAATAACATAAATATGCTTACAGACATAATGGAAATAAACTAGCTAGGGCGCTGGTAGCTTATCTATGAGAAGAGATGTGGCATCTACAGGCCTATGAACTGTGTTAAAATAAGGCTCTAAGGCCTATTATTGTTGATAAACAATGGAAAACCCTAAACATCCAAAAGCCAACCCTAGGAGATGAAGCGCCAAAACTGTGGACCTTGTTTGGGTAAATTGGTACATCAATCTTCCTGGGGACGTAACTTTGGCATACGATCTTCGTTTGACGCGCTCAATACATCGTTAGAAATATATATCCGAGGAATACACCTTTTAACATGAGAAACATCAAAATAATATCCATGTTGCTCACGATTTTCCCCAAAAAACGTCGTTTAGGGCCTCAAAACGGATCCAGAAGTTCCAGACCCGAAACTGCTATAAATAATAAGTTGTGCTGAAACTGAAAAATTGAAAGAACTGATGGTGGGGGTTTAAATGGAATAGGTAGGTGACCAGCAATATCCACCTGGATCATTAGGGCCTCAAAACGGCTCTGGATGTTCAGGACCTGAAAAACTGCTAAAAATGGTAAGCTGTGCTGAAACTGAAAAAATGAAAGAACTGATGGTGGGGGTCCAAATGGAATAGGTGGGTGGCTACCAATATGCACTTGGATCAACTTTATTGAAAACATGACAACTCAATTCATCCTTCTCAAGAAATTTCTCGTAAAAACCTCAATAATATGCCAATGCAAGACACACGATCTAGGGTTGTAACCACTATTAAATTGTGAATGGGGCATGACAAAACCAACTCAGCCAGAGGCCCCACATTCAAACTAGAATGTTTGTTGAAACATTATAACAAAATTTTCACTCAAACCATAATCAAATTTGTGTGTGTCATCGATATATATATATATATATATATATATATATATATATATATATATATATATATATATATATATATATATATATATATATATACGTGTACAAATTTGATTATGGTTTGAGTGAAAATTTTGTTATATATATATATATATATCTGTGTGTGTGTGTGTCAATTTTCAATTAAGTCTTCAATGCATATAATATGGATACATTATATAATAGTCAAAGAACATACGATCATAAAGGTATGACCACATATTGACTCAAATTTTCCATATAACAATTATCAAACAACATCGACGAGTTTGTCATAACAATATTTCTTCAAATATGTATATCAACTGTATGCCAAAGTTTGCAACATTTTGTTATTAACCCCTTTTTAAAAAATTGTTTCTTTCTCTAACTTGTGTAATGCAACAAAACAATGTCATGATGTATAAGAGGGGTCCATTCACAAACCACTTGAAATCCATATGCCTTTTAAAGTGAAATGAGTCAACCATTGTGTTGCCATTTGTTAGGTCCCTATATTACTAGTATAGTCCCTTATTATTGTTAGTATAACCCCCTTATTGTTATTACTGTACCCTTGTAACCCAAATATTGTTATTATTGTGCCCTTACATTATTATTGTTAGGTCGGCTAGGATTATATTGTGACCCCATGGACTCCTATATATAGAAGGAGGTTTTATCATTTGTATCATCCAAGAATTTTTCATTTATGTAATGTAAAGGAGGTTTCCCCCTCGAAGTGGCTTATTTATAAGGCGTTGATCTCTCTTTTCTTCTATTTTTGGAGCTGGTTTCATAATATTTGGTATCAAAGCTTTGGATTCTAGGGTTTTTCTGCTCCAAACAGGTCATTGTGGCATTTTTGCTATAATTTTTTTTTTCTACAAAGGTTCAGAAGCTAAATTTTTTACAGAGCACAGCTGAAATTTTGAGGACCTTTGTCTAAAAATTTCAGATCTTGGTTCGTAATATTTTCGGAGATATGATTTGTGGAAGTTAGGGTTTTTTCAGGCTCCCAAATTTCACCTAAACAGGTCATCGTGGAATTTTTGATATAATTTTTTTTTCCACGAAGGTTCAGAAGATAAAATATTTACATAGCGAAGCGGAAATCCTGAGGAAAGTTGTGTCAAAATTTCTGATGTTGTTTTGCAATATTTTCGGAGATATTATGTATGGAAGTTAGGGTTTTTTTAGGCTCCCGAATTTCATCGCAAAGAGGTGACCGTGGGAAAATCATCATAACTCTCTCTCTGAGCATCGGATTGGAGTTACATAAAAAGTGACTGCAAGTACACAAACTTTAGTTTCCTGTGTATCAATTTTAGATCCAAAGGAGGAAACAATGACACGTGGCACGTTGTACAAGTTCTCTCTACTGAACCAATCCATAATTAGGTCATTGTGGGAGATTGGGAATAACTTTAATTTGAAGAATCCAAATCAGGTCAGACCTGTGGCATCCAAAAGAAGATTCATAGGGCTACTATAGGGAAAAATTTCAGATATTGAAGATTCGAAATCACATAGATAATTCAGTTTCAATATTGAGCTCCTCAAAAGCAAGAAAAAAGGTGTGTATTTTTTTTCTTCGAATTGCATAAGTCTTGTATGAAAAATCAGTTTGAAGTGATTCCAAGGGCATATTGAGGCATATAAATCAGTATTGGGGTCTAAAATACCACCTAAAAATAATTCAACACCCATTAAGCCTTCAGAAGGCTCTACTGTGACTCATGAAGAGGAAGAAGCGCAAGATGACATATCAAAGTTACAAGAGCAAGTGCACCAAATTTCGCTCTCGCAAAGAACAACAAAAAATGAAATGGAAGTTTTGAAGAAAGGCGTGGAAGCTAAGATGGATGTTTTGAAGAAATGCATGGAAGATATGATGGATGGTTTGAATAATGGCATGGAAGATAAGATGGATGACATGGAAGCTAATATCGATGAAAAAATTAAAGACAACATGGAAGACATGAAGAATGATCTAAAAGCAGACATGGAAGGTTTGATGACAAGGTTAATACAATAAATGATTCTTAATGGCGGAAAGATAGTATAGGAAACTCATGACGATAACAAAATAAATGTTAATTGTGATTTCATAAACTCTAATGTTGGATTGAAGAACCACCATATTCCAAAGATGGATATGAAGAAGTTTGATGGCAAGGATCCCGTAACATGGATACTATAGATGGAGCAATATTTTGATCTCAATTATGTGAAAAACACACAAAAGACATGCATTGCAACTTTACATTTAGAACAAAATACATTTGTATGGTATCGATGGCTTTGCTCAAGTAAAACAATTGTCACTTGGTCAATTTTTATGGAGGAAATGATAACGCATTATGAGGATACAAAGAGCAATACCTTCTTTAGCCAATTAATAAAAAAAAAAAAAAAGGGTTCAGTGGTGGAGCACATTGAAGACTTCCAAAAATTGAATATAATGGTAACTGATATTCCAGAGGAACACAGGATTTATGTCTTCATAGGGACTTTAAAGGATAACATCCAACATGAAGTTCGCGTTTGGGAACCTGATTCATTGGAGAAGGCATTCGGGTTGGCAAGAAAAATTGAATGTAAAATTATGGCGACAAGAAAGCCTACCACTCACATCTATAAAGATGGAAGTGTTGCTACTCCTAGAATTCCACAACCTACAAGGTTGACACCACAACAATTGGAAGAAAAAAGAGCAAAAGGGCTTTGCTACAGTTGTGATATAAAATAAATTAAAGGTCATAAGTGTGCCGAGAAGAAATTATTTTACATAGACTGTGAGGAATAAAATGAACAAGAAACTTCAAAAGAAGAGGATATACACCAGGAACCAACCCTAGAATAAGAAGAAATGAGTCCGACCATATCATGTAATGCATTGGCATGAATTACCACTCCTCAAACTCTCAATATAGAAGGACATATCAAGAAGAAAAAGGTAATAAGTATTTGTGGATTGATTAGGAGTAGTACCCATAATTTTATTCATTGTAATTAGCCAAGGAATTGAATTTTTCTGTCTACTAGCACTCAAAATATTGATGATGGATTTGAAATGGAAGGAATTACAAATTTCTGGAAAAAATGCCATAATATCGAGCTAACCATGGGGAACATATATGAATAGTCCAAAGTTATATTCAATGGGAGATCTTGGTGTTGTATTAGGAGCAATGGATTTACAATCTTTAGGGATGGTTGTTGGTCCTATATTACTAGTATAGTCCCTTATTGTTATTGAGTGTAGCCACTTCTTGTAATTATTGTACCCTTGTAACCCCCATATTATTATTATTATTTTTATGAAAATTATTATTGTTAGGTCGGCTAGGATTACATTGTGGCCCTATGGACTCCTATAGAAAAGAAGGGGTTTGTAATTTTATATCATCCAAGAATTGTTCATTCATGTAATGTATTGGAGTTTTCCCCTAGTGGCTTATTTCTAAGGCGTTGATATCTCTTTCCTCTTCTATTGCAGTTTAGTTTCACAACATTTTGGTATGTTTGGTTTCCTAGGGTTTTGTACCATCCCAAACAGGTCATGTTAGATTTGTGCTATAAATTTTGTTCTAAAAAGTTTGAAGCTAAAATTTTTAGAAGTGAAGCTTGAAATCTTTGAGGAACATCATCGCGAATAATTAGAGCTTGGTTCTGGTGTTTTGGAGATATGATCTATGGAAGTTAGGTATTTTTTAGGCTCCCGAATTTCATCTCAAAGAGGTTATCGTGGGAAAGCCTTCATAACTATCTCTCTGAGCATCAGATTGGAATGCTGTAAAAAGTGGTCGAAAGTACACATACTGTAGTTTCTTTTCTATCAATTTTAGAGCCAAATTAGGAAACAATGACATGTGGCAAGTCGTACAAGTGCGCTATAATGAACCAATCCATTTTTGGGTCATTGTGGGAGATTGGACATAACTTTTCCTTGAAGAATCCAAATGAGTTCAGACCTGTGGCATTCAAAAGAATATTCAAAGGGTGACTTCAGGGCCAAATTTCAAATATTGAAGATCCAAAATCACAGAGATAATTCAGTTTCAATATCGAGCTCCTCAAAATCAAGAAAAATGTGTGTATTGTTTTTCAAATTTGCATATGTCTTGTTTGAAAAATCAGTTCTAGTTGATTCCAAAGGCCTATTGAGCATAGCTATCAGTATTGGGTTCTAAAATTCCTCCTAAAAATAATTCAACACCCATTAAGCCTTCAGAAGGCTCTACTATGACTCATGAAGACGAAGAAATGCAACATGAGATATCAAAAGTCCATGAACAAGTGCACCAAATTTCGCTATCACAAAGAGCAACAAAAAATGAAATGGATGATTTGAAGAAAGGCGTGGAAGCTAAGATGAATGGTTTGGAAGCTAAGATGGATGGCATGGAAGTTGGCATGGAAGCTAAGATGGATGACATGGAAGCTAAAATGGAAAACATGAAGAATGATCTAAAAGCAGACATGGAAGGTTTGACAAAGTTGATACAACAAATGTTTCCTAATGGTGAAAAAAGATGAAACAGAGAGAAAACTAATGATGAGGAAAAAAAAAATGATAATGGTGGTTGTAAAAATCTAGCATCATTGTGGGATGATTACTGTTATAAAAGATGGATATGTGGAAGGTTTTGCTAGCAGATCACATGTATGTTTGCCTGGATCAGACAATATTTTGATCTCCATAACGTGCAAAACACACAAAAATTACGCATTGCAACTTTACATTTAGAACAAAATACATTTGTATGGTATCGATGGCTTTGCTCCCGTAAAAAAATTGTCACTTGGTCAATTTTTACGGAGGAAATGATAGCACATTATGAGGATACAAAGAGCAGCACCTTCTTTAGCCAATTGATAAATCTAAAACAAAAGGGTTTAGTGGGGCAGCACATTGAGGACTTCCAAAAATTGAATATAAGGGTAACTGATATTCCAGAGGAACACAGGATTGATCTCTTCATAGGCACTTTAAAGGATAACATCCAACATGAAGTTCATGTTTTGGAACTTGATTCATTGGAGAAGGCATTCAGGTTGGCAAGAAAAGTTGAATGTAAAATTATGGCGACAAGGAAGCCTACCACTCAATTCTACAAAGAAGGAAGTGTTGCTACTCCTAGATTTCCACAACCTACAAGGTTGACACCACAACAATTGGAAGAAAAAAGAGCAAAAGGGCTTTGCTACAGTTGTGATAGCAAATACACTAAAGGTCATAAGTGTGATGAGAAGAGATTATTTTACATAGATTGTGAAGAGGAAGAAGAAAATGAACAAGAAGAGGATATACACCAGGAACCAACCCAAGAAGAGGAAGAAATGAGTCCGACCATATCGTGTAATGCATTGGCAGGAATTACCACTCCTCAAACTCTCAAGATAGAAGGACATATCAAGAAGAAAAAGGTAGTAGTGTTGATTGATTCGGGTAGTACCCATAATTTTATTCATTGTAAGGTAGCCAAGGAATTGAATTGTTTCCTATACCCAACACCAGAATGTCAAGTGATGGTTGCAAATGGAGGAACTATAAATTGCTATGGAAAATGAAAAAATATCAATCTATTCATGGGAGAATATGTATTGAATAGTCCAATACTTTCCATCCCAATGGGAGGTGCTGATATCGTACTAGGAGTACAATGGTTACAATATTTGGGGACGATAGCTTTAATTTTCAAGAAATTTTCTTGAATTTTTTTTCGGAAGGAAAGGAAATCGAATTATGGGATATTACAGGGAAGCCAGGAAATATAATAATCTCTAATGTCATGACAAAGCTTCTGAAGAAAGAACAACAAGGGGTATTTGCACAATTATGCTCACTAGAAGTTCCAACATCAAAATCATCTATTTCTCCAGATCTCCAAAGAGTCTTGGACAATTATTCCAATGTGTTTGATACTCCCAAAAGAATCCCACCTATTCGTGATCATGATCATGCTATTCATTTGATTCCAGGAAGTTTTCCTCCAAACATCTGACTTTACAGATATCCTTATGTCCAAAAGAGTGAAATTGAACGTATGATTGCAGAAATGTTAGAGGCTGGTATAATTCAACCTAGTTAAATTTCTTTCTTTGCTCTTGTTGTATTGGTAACAAGAAGGATGGATCATGGCGCATGTGTCCCGATTATAGGGAGCTCAATAAGCTCACCATTAAAAATAAATTTCCCATTCCCGTGATTAATGAATTATTGGATTAATTACATGGAGCAATTTATTTTACCAAGTTGGATCTTCATTCAGGATATCATCAAATTAGAATGAAGACTGAAGATATTCCGAAAACAACATTTCGAACTCATGAGGGTCATTATGAATTTTTGGACATGCCTTTTGGCCTTACCAATGCACCTTCTACATTTCAAGGTGTTATTACCTAAATCCACCTCAGGCTGAAGGAAGGCAGAGACATGATAACACCAAACCACGCTCAGTCTGGTAGCTAGCCCTACCAGAACAGGAGAGGGCTCTCTCCGGGTCAATCTCAGCGAAAAGTATTTCAATGGGGCTTGAGATGACTGAAACAAAAACTAATTTTAGGCTAGGTATACGAATAGGAGGGTTTGTTTTGATTTTTTTGGGTTTTGTTGGAAAAAAGGGAAAGACAATTTTGGGCTTGGGGATGAGGCCAAATTCTTGTAGAGTTCAAGTTGGGGCAGGGAAGGCAATGGATTTGATGTCTTAAATTTAATGAATGGATAGAAAAGACTGCTGAGGAGTTGAAGAGGGCAAGAGGCTGCAAGGGTCCTCTTCAAACAGGTGAAAACATATAAAACTAAACAAAAGTTTAAGGTAGAGCACCAGCAAACTAATGAATTCTACCTTAGTTACTCATTTGTTTAATTTCAGAAGAAAAGAGAAGGGAAATGGAATACTTAAAACATTAATGAAACTTACAATTACATGGAGAAAAACATCATGAAAAACTCAGAGCCACAAGGATCCCAACGAGTGCTGCAAAACCCTGGTCTTTCCTTTGCCAAAAATGCTGAAATGAATATACAATGAGGTGCCAAATGATTCCCAAGAGTCCAACCCTGAAAATGACTAAGAAAATACATCATATAGACAAGCCTAACCCATTCCCATGCCTCTATGGGTCGAGCTCATCATTCTAGGAGCTGTTTCAACCATATCTAAACTAGGAACTAGAAAATAGGCCATGAAACAACTTGCCTCTATATGCTAGGAAATTGATCCATTCACTCACATTTCACCTTTTGGTGAATGAATCTTCTAGAACAAGTAAAAATGTGCCAAAATTACATCATGGTTATGAAATTACATCAAGGTAGATCAAAATTTACATGAAAAAGTGAAACTGGCCAAAACTAGGTGAAATTCTGAGCTGTGGAGTGAAAAATAGGCCAAAATAGTCTATGCATTGCGCCCAAAATCTCTATGCGTAGCAAAACTTTGGAGCTGATTTTGAGGCACTTCCTGAAGTAAAAATTGAGCTCATGATAGCTCGTCGGAAAGCCCTACCTGTCTACTTTCCAACCCAAGCGGAATTTCTAGATTTGGTGCCCATTTGCTCCTCCAAAAGTTCAATCTCCCAACATTGCTTCCTATGGGTGCAAAAGGTGGCAGAAAGGCCAATTTTAAGGTGTTTTTGACCCTTTAGGCAACCCAAAACTTGATGAAATTCTTAGGCCATTCCTGAGCATGCATAAGTTTTCATAAAAAATCCATAAATACCAAGTTTTCCCTCTGAAGAGCTGCCAATCATAAGCGCGCGCAAGGTGGCGCTACGCGTCGGGCAGAAAAGCCTGTTTTGTGACCAAAAAATTCAAAATTGACAATTTTTTTTTCCAAATTCCTTGAAATTTGGGCTGTAGGTCCCTGATCAAATTCTATGCTCAGCCAAAGAAGCTTCGACCAAGATTTGGAGTTTGTCATACTTTTTACGCCGCCTCAATGCCTTCTTAGTGCATGCATTTCAGTGGCGGAATCACTGTCTCGTTCATATGATGTGTCGGTGTTCGTCTCCATGGTGTTTCAAAGTCTATGCCAAGAGTATTCTGATCTGTATGAGGTGAAAATAGGAGTTTGGTGTCCTTTGTCTGCAATTACCAAATGTATGCCAAGTAGGAAGGGACTGTGGGATAAAAGGGACAGTGGGTATAGTGGACTGTGGGAAATAGTACAGTGGTAAAAATGTGATTCAGTCAAGTGAAGTTTACAATGTGAGGGAAATCACTTGACTGTGTTTTAGGAATGTGGGGTTTGGGACTTTTTGCAAATGACATGGGAGAGTGATAGTGATGGGGAATTGTAGGGTTTAGGGATAGGGATAAATGGAACAAGTGATATGACTAGCTTTGGGAACTGTATGATCATATGACAGTGATGGGGAAGGAAACCACAGATGGAGAATGGGATTCGCAATACTTGGCACAAAATCAAACTTTAACAAACAAACTCAATCCCTAGGAGCAGTTTTAATGAAATGGATAGGGTTTATGTTTTGAGATTACAAATCCTCCAACCAACCTTCAAAAAACTTCCAAACACTACCAAAGGAAATAGCAAGATGATTTACACTTACACGGAGCAAAGGAGATGAAGTCGTCTTGAAAAATTGGAAGCAGCGATGAAATTTTCATTTGGCAGCTCTGTGCGCCGCACTCACTGTATGTGCCGCACACGTTCAAAAATACACTGCAGCGGGCGGCTCTATGCGCCGTGACAACCATATGCGCCGCGCCTTCTCCCAACGCACCGCGCCTGCAATTTCTCCACAGTCTCGGCTTCAAACCCTCAACTTCGTCCTCCAACGTTTTGACTCAGCTTTGTTTGATGTATTTAGCATAACAATGGATTGTTCAAACTATGAAAATATCTTATATAGTGAAGAACTTGATTTTTACTTCTTAAAAAACCCATTTTGTAATGTTTTGGCTTTGGCACTTTTTACTTTCTTAATACAAACTCTGTTTTTTGTTTCCATTTTGACTTTTTTTGACTTGAATGATGAACTTTTGCACACTAAACCACCATAAATTCTGAGAAAAAATCTTCACTTGCAATTGAAAAACTCTTAGCTTACTTTCACACCACAGATTTGAGCACATTTGGAAAATTTGGAGAAGAATGGCAACATTTTGGTGTTTCAGCCCAATGCGCTGCGCAAGCAACCCAATGCATAACGCCTTTTTGCAGGAGGCTTTTGGAGGCCTTCCTAGTGTCCAAATTGGGCGTGGGATAGCTCGTTGGAAATATTATTGAGTCTACTTTCCAACCAGACTGGAATTTTTCAATTTGGAGTTCATTTTCCTTGTCAAAAATCAAATCTCCCAAGACTGGTCAAAATGAGCAAGATGAGGCTGCCTCAAGGAAGAGTGTTGTTGCAGTCAACTTTTGAAACTCTTCCTCAGCTCCAAATTGAGCTCATGATAGCTCATTGGAAATCTATTTGTGTCTATTTATTATTTGACTCATCAACCAAGTCATTTGGCCAACCAAGCTAGGAGAAATCTTGATTTTCCCAAGGTCACTTCAGAGGTGCATCAATTCTCCTGAGGCAACGGTATTTTTGAAATTTCTCTAAAACCATGAAATCTGTGTAAAAAGGGAAGGAGGTTTTTATTATTTGGCCTATTTTGGACAAAAAACTCTCTCAGTTTTCCAAAATTCATCATTTATTTCTCTGAAACATCATTTGAGTGAAACCTATCCTGATGTGTGGAACAAGGGATTTGTCGAAATGAAGCGAAATGAAGGGGATAAGGGGCTTCTAAATTCTTGAGAAAATTTTGAGAAGTAGGGAGGGATATGAGGAAGTAGGGGAAAGTGTAATTTCAGAGATTGAGTGAGGGGAAGGGGTCCAAAAGGGAAAAACACAGGCCTAGCCTAGAAAATTGCCAAGTTGTAGCAAGAAACTAGGGTTTGTGTGAAAATGAGGAATTTGGGGGATCTCAGTGATGGGAAGTGTTTAATAAGGTACATTAAGGATAGGGAAAGGTGTATGAACATCAGGATACAAGTTTTGCTGATGATTTGACCATCCAAGAGAAATTACCTTCAAAACCCTAGGAGAGGGAAATGAACCTTACCTAGGCACAACTGAAGCATGAACAAGGTGTAAAATGACCCATTGGAACCTAACATGATGATGAAAACCCTCTGAATGATGGTACACTCAGCTGAATGGTGACATGGACCGAAATTTGGACAACTTTGAAAAGAGTGAAAACAAACCCTAGACCTAATAACTAGTGACCAAATTTTACTTGAATACTCACTGAAATGACAAAATTTGACCTTGACATCTTAAAATCACTTTGTAAGAGCATGTTTGATCACTGGAGGAAGGATGCAAAGGCTGACACTAACATTGGCTCGAATAGGGATGGTAGCTCCTTGGAGGTGCCAAGAACTACAGATCTTTGGAAAGCAGACAGTGCCTTCATCCATTGGGCAATGGAATAAAAAACTCAAGCTGAAATGCATGACTGAATACTGATGACTTGATGACACAAACTGACTCTCACTCAACTAAAAGTTGAATCGATACTTAAACACAACTGACAAATTGGAAAATATGCTCAGAGTAGAGCTTATTCAATACAACCTACTCTAATTGTTCCATTCATCACCTGATCAAGTGAAATGAAACAACCAATGCAACCAAGTACGTATTGCAGCTACTGTTTGGATTCTCTGCAAGTGCTCGTTTATGAACAACAAGAAGAACTACTAAAAGGAAACTCCCATGAAAACTTGTGAACAGATCTGTTGAATACTGTGGATTCTCTATCCGCCTCCAAAAACACTGCATAAGGATCTTGAAGTTCATGCACACTGAGACTTAGCTCATCCAATGGATTACTTTTCTTCTCCTCATACCATGAATGAAAACTTTGTTTTGGGCTTTGTGACGAGACTCCTGCTAAAAATGACAAAGAGACTGGCTGCCGGATCAAGTTTATATCAACACACGTTTCAAGCTTACATATAGTCAATGGAGAAGGACTTTGACTGCAGACATCATCCAACACATCAGCTATTGGATCGTGAAAAACATGAAAAGACTGCTGCAACCCATTTTCTATTGTTTCTGATGAGATTACATGGTTTTCTACAAGCTGCTCATTTGAATATTTACTATGCAATTTACCCTTAAAAAACTGAAATGATTCAAAACAAAATGGTACAGAATCATCTTGTATCATTTGATCATATGTGCCAGCTTCCAAGTCCTCATCTGCAACTTGAAAATAAATGGAATTCGGGGGCTGAAAATCTGGATATGAGAAGTCTTGAACAAGGTTTTCATTGCCCTCAAGATGATCCAGATCAAGACTTGTTGACAGTTGATTTCTGATGGCATGGAAGTTATCTCTGATGAACTGAAACGAATCAAAACAAAAAGGCAAAGATCCTTCACTTACTTCAAAATTTTCTGCACTTTCCTCATCGTTGTCATAGCTGATATGCATCGGTTGATCACTGTACTCGAGCTGCTGAAAGTGAACTTCTTCTTCCCACAAAATAGCTGCTGATTTGTCTGCAAGATTGGCTTCTGTTTGGAGAACATAATCATCATCATACTGATCAAACTGAGGCAAATCATTAGTATAAAACACATCATCAAGCATACATGTCAAATCAAAAGCTCTCTCTTCTCCAAGATGATATATAAAACAATCGCTATGACAACTGGGATAAGAAACAAAATGTTTTGGATCAGCAACTTGTTCTTCTTCAATCAGTGAGCCATGGGCTTGAACATTATACTCATTCCTTGTGGTGATCTTTTGCATCATCTCTTCCACTACACTTACCAACATGTCAAGCTTTACCTCTAGAGATGTCGATTTCTCCGGATCTATGTTTTTCATCTCTTCTTCCTTCAACCTTGCCCTTCGGATCAGCAAATGAGCCTCTACATTTACTGCACTGTTCTGCATCTCTTCAAGTGTTGCAAGATTCCTTTCTCTCAGCTGAAACTCCATTTCCGGATCAAAGGAACCCGGATAGTGCAAGAGAGCAGATCTAGGAGAAGGTCTTATATCAGCTGGCATTGAAAAATATACTTGGTTAAATCTGGCAGAAAACTGTTGTACTGTCTCCCCTGGCAGTCTTTTTAGCTGGTTATACTCTTCTATAATCAAGAAAAGGTTTTTTCTGACCACCCACCTGTTGAGGAAAACTTCGATGAACTGCTGGAAATCTGAGATGCTTGCATCAGGCAGGGCTTTGAACCAACTCTTGACTTTGCCTTGCAAAGAAAGAGAAAAAAGCCTAATATTGACATCCTCTTCATCAACTTCAAAAAGGTCAAGAAAAGACTCAAAATTCAGAACATGTCTCTCAGCAGTGATGTTGTCGCATTCACCATCAAATCTTGGTAGATATAGGTCATAATTTTTAGGGAAAGCATGGGATATAGGAGGTAAAATCAGAGGCTTGTATAGATCTGGAATTTTGCAAGGTATAGGGTTATGTACAAATGCTGCAGAATCAGTCTTGGTCTCTTGAGGTTCATCAGTTTGAAGATGGTCATCACAAGATTCAGAAGAAAGGTCTTGATCAAGCTCAAAAGCATGCAAATCTTTGGCATTCAAAATCTTCAAAGGGAAAGAGTCAAATGCAGGGCGAGGATCTTTTCTCAAATACAATGTACTTTGCAAAGCCTTCTTGACATTCTCGGGAAAAGGGAAGAAATAATTTATGACAAAGAACAAAATGTCTTGGATGAAATTCCAACTTGAATACCTGATCTTTCCATATTGTCCTTTCATGTTTTTGTTAATCAGGTTCATCCTCCAGTGGAGTCCTTGGATCTGATCTTGAAACTGATTTAGAATCGCCAGGTGAATGATTTCAGCCTTGCTGTGTCTGATCGTTGTCCACCATCAACCATCAGATCTTACTTGATACATGTACTGGGGAAATTTGCAAGTCAAATATTACGTTTATAAAACTATACTGGAGATTGACTGAAGCAACGTTTATCTACTTTCGCTAATGCAAAGCAAGAGCATTTCGAAGGCTACCTGGCTAACTTCAGGCTCCGTCTGTAGTCTATAAAACGAATAAAACTAACAAGCAAACAATCTTGTTTCCCCAGTATGGTCGCCACTATGTTATTATTTAAATCCACCTCAGGCTGAAGGAAGGCAGAGACAGGATAACACCAAACCACGCTCAGTCTGGTAGCTAGCCCTACCAGAACAGGAGAGGGCTGTCTCCGGGTCAATCTCAATGAAAAGTATTTCAATGGGGCTTGAGATGACTGAAACAAAAACTAATTTTAGGCTAGGTATACGAATAGGAGGGTTTGTTTTGATTTTTTGGGGTTTTGTTGGAAAAAAGGGAAAGACAATTTTGGGCTTGGGGATGAGGCCAAATTCTTGCAAAGTTCAAGTTGGGGCAGGGAAGGCAATGGCTTTGATGTCTTAGATTCAATGAATGGATAGAAAAGACTGCCGAGGAGATGAAGATGGAAAGAGGCTGCAAGGATCCTCTTCAAACAGGTGAAAACATATAAAACTAAACAAAAGTTTAAGGCAGAGCACCAGCAAACTAATGAATTCTACCTTAGTTACTCATTTGTTTAATTTCAGAAGAAAAGAGAAGGGAAATGGAATGCATAAAACATTAATGAAACTTACAATTACATGGAGAAAAAGATCATCAAAAACTCAGAGCCACAAGGATCCCAACGAGTGCTGCAAAACCCTGGTCTTTCCTTTGCCAAAAATGCTGAAATGAATATACAATGAGGTGCCAAATGATTCCCAAGAGTCCAACCCTGAAAATGACTGAGAAAATACATCATATAGACAAGCCTAACCCATTCCCATGCCTCTATGGGTCGAGCTCATCATTCTAGGAGCTGTTTCAACCATATCTAAACTAGGAACTAGAAAATAGGCCATGAAACAACTTGCCTCTATATGCTAGGAAACTGATCCATTCACTCACATTTCACCTTTAGGTTAATGAATATTCTAGAACAAGTAAAAATGTGCCAAAATTACATCATGGTTATGAAATTACATCAAGGTAGATCAAAAGTTACATGAAAAAGTGAAACTGGCCAAAACTAGGCGAAATTCTGAGTTGTGGAGTGAAAAATAGGCCAAAATCCTCTATGTGTAGCGCCCAAAATCTCTATGCGTAACACAACTTTGGATCTGATTTTGAGGCACTTCCTAAAGTCCAAATTGGGCTCATGATAGCTCGTCGGAGAGCCCTGCCTATCTACTTTCCAACCCAAGTGGAATTTCTGGATTTGGTGCCCATTTTCCCCTCCAAAAGTTCAATCTCCCAACATTGCTTCCTGTGGGTGCAAAAGGTGGCAGAAAGGCCAATTTTAGGGTGTTTTTGACCCTTTAGGCAACCCAGAACTTGATGAAATTCTTAGGCCATTCCTGAGCATGCATAAGTTTTCATAAAAAATCCATAAATACCAAGTTTTCCCTCTGAAGAGCTTCCAATCATAAGCGCGCGCAAGGTGGCGCTACGCGTCGGGCAGAAAAACCTGTTTTGTGACCAAAAAATTCAAAATTGACAAATTTTTTTTCCAAATTCTTTGAAATTTGGGTTGTAGGTCCCTGATCAAATTCTATGCTCAGCCAAAGAAGCTTCGACCAAGATTTGGAGTTTGTCATACATTTTACGCCGCCTCAATGCCTTCTTGGTGCATGCATTTCAGTGGCGGAATCACTGTCTTGTTCATATGATGTGTCGGTGTCCGCCTCCATGGTGTTTCAAAGTCTATGCCAAGTGTATTCTGATATGTATGAGGTGAAAATAGGAGTTTGGTTTCCTTTGTCTGCAATTATCAAATGTATGCCAAGTAGGAAGGGACTGTGGGAAAAAAGGGACAGTGGGTATAGTGGACTGTGGGAAATAGTACAGTGGTAAAAATGTGATTCAATCAAGTGAAGTTTACAATGTGAGGGCAATCACTTGACTGTGTTTTAGGAATGTGGGGTTTGGGAATTTTTGCAAATGACATGGGAGAGTGATAGTGATGGGGAATTGTAGGGTTTAGGGATAGGACTGATATGACTGGCTTTGGGAACTGTATGATCATATGACAGTGATGGGGAAGGAAACCACAGATGGAGAATGGGATTCACAATACTTGGCACAAAATCAAACTTTAACGAACAAACTCAATCCCTAGGAGCAGTTTTAATGAAATGGATAGGGTTTATGTTTTGAGATTACAAATCCTCGAACCAAC
The DNA here is from genome assembly GCA_034641835.2 of Pinus albicaulis. Taxonomy (NCBI): domain Eukaryota; kingdom Viridiplantae; phylum Streptophyta; class Pinopsida; order Pinales; family Pinaceae; genus Pinus; species Pinus albicaulis. Next base: position 440,584,811 of record CM076580.1, on the reverse strand, counting down.
CTTAAAACAACTTCCACACACTACCAAAGGAAATAGCAAGATGATTTACACTTACACAGAGCAAAGGAGATGAAGTCGTCTTGAAAAATTGGAAGCAGTGATGAAATTTTCATTTGGCAGCTCTGTGCGCCGCGCGCACACCCAGTGCGCCGCACTCACTGTATGCGCCACACATGTTCAAAAATACACTGCAGCGGGCGGCTCTATGCGCCGCGACAACCATATGCGCCGCGCCTTCTCCCAACACGCCGCGCCTGCAATTTCTCCACAGTCTCGGCTTCAAACCCTCAACTTCGTCCTCCAACGTTTTGACTCAACTTTGTTTGATGTCTTTAGCATAACAATGGATTTTTCAAACTATGAAAATATCTTATATAGTGAAGAACTTGATTTTTACTTCTTAAAAAACCCATTTTGTAATGTTTTGGCTTTGGCACTTTTTACTTTCTTAATACAAACTCTGTTTTTTGTTTCCATTTTGACTTTTTTGACTTGAATGATGAACTTTCGCACACTAAACCACCATAAATTCTGAGAAAAACTCTTCACTTGCAATGGAAAAACTCTTAGCTTACTTGCACACCACATATTTGAGCACATTTGGAAATTTTGGAGAAGAATGGCAACATTTTGGTGTTTCAGCCCAATGCGCCGCGCAAGCAACCCAATTCGTAGTGCCTTTTTGCAGGAGGAGTTTGGAGGACTTCCCTGTGTCCAAATTGGGCGCGGGATAGCTTGTTGGAAATATTATTGAGTCTAATTTCCAACCCAACTGGAATTTTTCAATCTGGAGTTCATTTGCCTTGTCAAAAATCAAATCTCCCAAGACTGGTCAAAATGAGCAAGATGAGGCTGCCTCAAGGCAGAGTGCTGTTGCAGTCAACTTTTGAAAGTCTTCCTCAGCTCAAAATTGAGCTCATGATAGCTCATTGGAAATATATTTGTGTCTAGTTATTATTTGACTCATCAACCAAGTCATTTGGCCAACCAAGCTAGGAGAAATCTTGATTTTCCCAAGGTCACTTCAGAGGTGCATCAATTCTCCTGAGGCAATGGTATTTTTGACATTTATCTAAAAACATGACACCTGTGTAAAGAGTGAAGGGGGTTTTTCTTCTTTGGCCTATTTTGGACAAAAACCTCTCTCAGTTTTCCAAAATTCATCTTTTATTGCTCTGAAAAATCATTTGAGTGAAACCTATCCCGATGTGTGGAACAAGGGATTTGTTGAAATGAAGCGAAATGAAGGGGATAAGGGGTTTCTAAATTCTTGAGAAAATTTTTGGAAGTAGGGAGGGATATTAGGAAGCAGGGGAAAGTGGAATTTCAGAGATTGAGTGAGGGGAAGGGGTCCAAAAGGGAAAAACACAGGCCTAGCCTAGAAAATTGCCAAGTTGTAGCAAGAAACTAGGGTTTGTGCAAAAATGAGGAATTTGGGGGATCTTAGTGATGGGAAGTGTTTAATAAGGTACATTAAGGATAGGGGAAGATGTATGAACATCAGGATACAAGTTTTGATGATGAGTTGACCATCCAAGAGAAATTACCTTCAAAACCCTAGGAGAGGGAAATGAACCTTACCTAGGCACAACTGAAGCATGAAAAAGGTGTAAAATGACCCATTGGAACTTGACATGATGATGAAAACCCTCTAAATGATGGTACACTCAGCTGAATGGTGACATGGACCGACATTTGGACAACTTTGAAAAGAGTGAAAACAAACCCTAGACCTAATACCTAGTGACCAAATTTTACTTGAATACTCACTGAAATGACAAAATTTGACCTTGACGTCTTAAAATCACTTTGTAAGAGCATGTTTTATCACTGGAGGAAGGATGCAAAGGCTGACACTAACATTGGCTCCAATGGGGATGGTAGCTCCTTGGAGGTGCCAAGAACTACAGATCTTTGGAAAGCAGACAGTGCCTTCATCCATTGGGCAATGGAATAAAAAACTCAAGCTGAAATGCATGACTGAAAACTGATGACTTGATGACACAAACTGACTCTCACTCAACTAAAAACTGACTCGATACTTAAACACAACTGACAAACTGGAAAAGATGCTCAGAGTAGAGCTTATTCAATACAACCTACTCTAATTGTTCCATTCATCACCTGATCAAGTGAAATGAAACAACCAATGCAACCAAGTACATATTGCAGCTACTGTTTGGATTCTCTGCAAGTGCTCATTTATGAACAACAAGAGAGAACTACTAAAAGGAAACTCCCATGAAAACTTGTGAACGTATCCGTTGAATACTATGGATTCTCTATCCGCCTCCAAAAACACTGCATAAGGATCTTGAAGTTCATGCACACTGAGACTTAGCTCATCCAATGGATTACTTTTCTTCTCCTCATACCATGAATGCAAACTTTGTTTTGGGCTTTGTGACGAGACTCCTGCTAAAAATGACAAAGAGACTGGTTGCCGGATCAAGTTTATATCAACACACGTTTCAAGCTTACATATAGTCAATGGAGAAGGACTTTGACTGCAGACATCATCCAACACATCAGCTATTGGATCGTGAAAAACATGAAAAGACTGTTGCAACCCATTTTCTATTATTTCTGATGAGATTACATGGTTTTATAAAAGCTGCTCATTTGAAGATTTACTATGCAATTTACCCTTAAAAAACTGAAATGATTCAAAACAAAATGGTACGGAATCATCTTGTATCATTTGATCATATGTGCCAGCTTCCAAGTCCTCATCTGCAACTTGAAAATCAATGGAATTCGGGGGCTGCAAATCTGGATATGAGAAGTCTTGAACAAGGTTTTCATTGCCCTCAAGATGATCCAGATCAAGACTTGTTGACAGTTGATTTCTGATTGCATGGAAGTTATCTCTGATGAACTGAAACAAATCAAAACAAAAAGGCAAAGATCCTTCACTTACTTCAAAATTTGCTGCACTTTCCTCATCATTGTCATAGCTGATATGCATCGGTTGATCACTGTACTCGAGCTGCTGAAAGTGAACTTCTTCCTCCCACAAACTAGCTGCTGATTTGTCTGCAAGATTGGCTTCTGTTTGGAGAACATTTTCATCATCATACTGATCAAACTGAGGCAAATCATTAGTATAAAACACATCATCAAGCATACATGTCAAATCAAAAGCTCTCTCTTCTCCAAGATGATCTATAAAACAATCTCTATGACAACTGGGATAAGAAACAAAATGTTTTGGATCAGCAACTTGTTCTTCTTCAATCAGTGAGCCATGGGCTTGAACATTATACTCATTCCTTGTGGTGATCTTTTGCATCATCTCTTCCACTACACTTACCAACATGTCAAGCTTTACCTATAGAGATGTCGATTTCTCCGGATCTATGTTTTTCATCTCTTCTTCCTTCGACCTTGCCCTTCGGATCAGCAAATGAGCCTCTACATTTACTGCACTGTTCTGCATCTCTTCAAGTGTTGCAAGATTCCTTTCTCTCAGCTGAAACTCCATTTCCGGATCAAAGGCACCCGGATAGTGCAAGAGAGAAGATCTAGGAGAAGGTCTTATATCAGCTGGCATTGAAAAATATACTTGGTTAAATCTGGCAGAAAACTGTTGTACTGTTTCCCCTGGCAGTCTTTTCAGCTGGTTATACTCTTCTATAATCAAGAAAAGGTTTTTTCTGACCACCCACCTGTTGAGGAAAACTTCGACAACCTGCTGGAAATCTGAGATGCTCGCATCAGGCAGGGCTTTGAACCAACTCTTGACTTTGCCTTGCAAAGAAAGAGCAAAAAGCCTAATACTGACATCCTCTTCATCAACTTCAAAAAGGTCAAGAAAAGACTCAAAATTCAGAACATGTCTCTCAGCAGTGATGTTGTCGCATTCACCATCAAATCTTGGTAGATATAGGTCATAATTTTTAGGGAAAGCATGGGATATAGGAGGTAAAATCAGAGGCTTGTATAGATCTGGAATTTTACAAGGTATAGGGTTATGTACAAATGCTGCAGAATCAGTCTTGGTCTCTTGAGGTTCATCAGTTTGAAGATGGTCATCACAAGATTCAGAAGAAAGGTCTTGATCAAACTCAAAAGCATGCAAATCTTTGGCATTCAAAATCTTCAAAGGGAAAGAGTCAAATGCAGGGCGAGGATCTTTTCTCAAATACAATGTACTTTGCAAAGCCTTCTTGACATTCTCGGGAAAAGAGAAGAAATAATTTATGACAAAGAACAAAATGTCTTGGATGAAATTCCAACTTGAATACCTGATCTTTCCATATTGTCCTTTCATGTTTTTGCTAATCAGGTTCATCCTCCAGTGGAGTCCTTGGATCTGATCTTGAAACTGATTTAGAATCGCCAGGTGAATGATTTCAGCCTTGCTGTGTTTGATCGTTGTCCACCATCAACCATCAGATCTAACTTGATACATGTACTGGGGCAATTCGCAAGTCAGATGTTACGTTTATAAAACTATACCGGAGATTGACTGAAGCAGCGTTTATCTACTTTCGCTAATGCAAAGCAAGAGCGTTTCGAAGGCTACCTGGCTAACTTCAGGCTCCGTCTGTAGTCTATAAAATGAATAACACTAACAAGCAAACAATCTTGTTTCCCCAGTATGGTCGCCACTATGTTATTACCTAAATCCACCTCAGGCTGAAGGAAGGCAGAGACAGGATAACACCAAACCACGCTCAGTCTGGTAGCTAGCCCTACCAGAACAGGAGAGGGCTCTCTCTGGGTCAATCTCAGTGAAAAGTATTTCAATGGGGCTTGAGATGACTGAAACAAAAACTAATTTTAGGCTAGGTATACTAATGGGAGGGTTTGTTTTGATTTTTTGGGGTTTTGTTGGAAAAAAGGGAAAGACAATTTTGGGCTTGGGGATGAGGCCAAATTATTGCAAAGTTCAAGTTGGGGCAGGGAAGGCAATGGCTTTGATGTCTTAGATTCAATGAATGGATAGAAAAGAATGCTGGGGAGCTGAAGAGGGCAAGAGGCTGCAAGGTTCCTCTTCAAAAAGGTGAAAACATATAAAACTAAACAAAATTTTAAGGCAGAGCACCAACAAACTAATGAATTCTACCTTAGTTACTCATTTGTTTAATTTCAGAAGCAAAGAGAAGGGAAATGGAATACATAAAACATTAATGAAACTTACAATTACATGGAGAAAAAGATCATCAAAAACTCAGAGCCACAAGGATCCCAACGAGTGCTGCAAAACCCTGGTCTTTCCTTTGCCAAAAATGCTGAAATGAATATACAATGAGGTGCCAAACGATTCCCAAGAGTCCAACCCTGAAAATGACTGAGAAAATACATCATATAGACAAGCCTAACCCATTCCCATTCCTCTATGGGTCGAGCTCATCATTCTAGGAACTATTTCAACCATATCTAAACTAGGAACTAGAAAATAGGCCGTGAAACAACTTGCCTCTATATGCTAGGAAACTGATCCATTCACTCACATTTCACCTTTAGGTGAATGAATCTTCTAGAACAAGTAAAAATGTGCCAAATTACATCATGGTTATGAAATTACATCAAGGTAGATCAAAAGTTACATGAAAAAGTGAAACTGGCCAAAACTAGGCGAAATTCTGAGCTGTGGAGTGAAAAATAGGCCAAAATCCTCTATGTGCCGCGCCCAAAATCTCTATGCGTAGAAAAACTTTGGAGCTGATTTTGAGGCACTTCCTAAAGTCCAAATTGAGCTCATGATAGCTTTTCGGAAAGCCCTTCCTATCTACTTTCCAACCCAAGTGGAATTTATGGATTTGGTGCCCATTTTCCCCTCCAAAAGTTCAATCTCCCAACATTTCTTCTTGTGGGTGCAAAAGGTGGCAGAAAGGCCAATTTTAGGGTGTTTTTGACCCTATAGGCAACCCAGAACTTGATGAAATTCTTAGGCCATTCCTGAGCATGCATAAGTTTTCATAAAAAATCCATAAATACCAATTTTTCCCTCTGAAGAGCTGCCAATCATAAGCGTGCGCAAGGTGGCGCTACGTGTCGGGCAGAAAAACCTGTTTTGTGACCAAAAAATTCAAAATTGACATTTTTTTTTTCCAAATTCTTTGAAATTTGGGCTGTAGGTCCCTGATCAAATGCTATTCTCAGCCAAAGAAGCTTCGGCCAATATTTGGAGTTTGTCATACTTTTTACGCCGCTTCAATGCCTTCTTGGTGCATGCATTTCAGTGGCGGAATCACTGTCTTGTTCATATGATGTGTCGGTGTCCGCCTCCATGGTGTTTCAAAGTCTATGCCAAGTGTATTCTCATCTGTATGAGGTGAAAATAGGAGTTTGGTGTCCTTTGTCTGCAATTACCAAATGTATGCCAAGTAGGAAGGGACTGTGGGAAAAAAGGGACAGTGGGTATAGTGGACTGTGGGAAATAGTACAGTGGTAAAAATTTGATTCAGTCAAGTGAAGTTTACAATGTGAGGGCAATCACTTGATTGTGTTTTAGGAATGTGGGGTTTGGGACTTTTTGCAAATGACATGGGAGAGTGATTGTGATGGGGAATTGTAGGGTTTAGGGATAGGGATAAATGGAACAAGTGAAATGACTGGCTTTGTGAACTGTATGATCATATGATAGTGATGGGGAAGGAAACCACAAATGGAGAATGGGATTCACAATACTTGGCACCAAATCAAACTTTAACAGACAAACTCAATCCCTAGGAGTAGTTTTAATGAAATGGATAGGGTTTATGTTTTGAGATTACAAATCCTCCAACCAACCTTCAAACAACTTCCACACACTACCAAAGGAAATAGCAAGATGATCTACACTTACACGAAGCAAAGGAGATGAAGTCGTCTTGAAAAATTGGAAGCAGTGATGAAATTTTCATTTGGCAGCTCTATGCGCCGCGCGCACACCCAGTGCGCCGCGCTCACTGTATGCACCGCACACATTCAAAAATACACTGCATTGGGCGGCTCTATGTGCCGCGACAACCATATATGCCGCACCTTCTCCCAACGCGCCACGCCTGCAATTTCTCCACAGTCTCGGCTTCAAACCCTCAACTTCGTCCTCCAATGTTTTGACTCAGCTTTGTTTGATGTCTTTAGCATAACAATGGATTGTTCAAACTATGAAAATATCGTATATAGTGAAGAACTTGATTTTTACTTCTTAAAAAACCCATTTTGTAATGTTTTGGCTTTGGCACTTTTTACTTTCTTAATACAAACTCTGTTTTTTGTTTCCATTTTGACTTTTTTGACTTGAATGATGAACTTTCGCACACTAAACCACCATAAATTCTGAGAAAAACTCTTCACTTGCAATGTAAAAACTCTTAGCTTACTTGCACACAACATATTTGAGCACATTTGGAAATTTTGGAGAAGAATGGCAACATTTTGGTGTTTCAACCCAATGCGCCGCGCAAGCAACCCAATGCGTAGTGCCTTTTTGCAGGAGGATTTTGGAGGCCTTCCCTGTGTCCAAATTGGGCGCGGGATAGCTTGTTGGAAATATTATTGAGACTAATTTCCAACCCAACTGGAATTTTTCAATTTGGAGTTCATTTGCCTTGTAAAAAATCAAATCTCCCAAGACTGGTCAAAATGAGCAAGATGAGGCTGCCTCAAGGCAGAGTGCTGTTGCAGTCAACTTTTGAAAGTCTTCCTCAGCTGAAAATTGAGCTCATGATAGCTCATTGGAAAGATATTTGTGTCTAGTTATTATTTGACTCATCAACCAAGTAATTTGGCCAACCAAGCTAGGAGAAATCTTGATTTTCCCAAGGTCACTGCAGAGGTGCATCAATTCTCCTGAGGCAACGGTATTTTTGACATTTCTCTAAAACCATGACACCTGTGTAAAGAGTGAAGGGGGTTTTTCTTCTTTGGCCTATTTTGGACAAAAACCTCTCTCAGGTTTCCCAAATTCATCTTTTATTGCTCTGAAAAATCATTTGAGTGAAACCTATCCCGATGTGTGGAACAAGGGATTTGTCGAAATGAAGCGAAATGAAGGGGATAAGGGGCTTCTAAATTCTTGAGAAAATTTTGGGAAGTAGGGAGGGATATTAGGAAGCAGGGGAAAGTGGAATTTTAGAGATTGAGTGAGGGGAAGGGGTCCAAAAGGGAAAAACACAGGCCTAGCCTAGAAAATTGCCAAGTTGTAGCAAGAAACTAGGGTTTGTGCAAAAATGGGGAATTTGGGGGATCTCAGTGATGGGAAGTGTTTAATAAGGTACATTAAGGATAGGGGAAGGTGTATGAACATCAGGATACAATTTTTGATGATGATTTGACCATCCAAGAGAAATTACCTTCAAAACCCTAGGAGAGGGAAATGAACCTTACCTAGGCACAAATGAAGCATGAACAAGGTGTAAAATGACCCATTGGAACTTGACATGATGATGAAAACCCTCTGAATGATGGTACACTTAGCTGAATGGTGACATGGACCGACATTTGGACAACTTTGAAAAGAGTGAAAACAAACCCTAGACCTAATACCTAGTGACCAAATTTTACTTGAATACTCACTGAAATGACAAAATTTGACCTTGACATCTTAAAATCACTTTGTAAGAGCATGTTTGATCACTGGAGGAAGGCTGCAAAGGCTGACACTAACACAAGGCTTGATGAATTCCATTTTCAAACCCTTCCTTAGAAAATTTGTGCTAGTATTTTTTGATGATATACTAATCTACAGCAGGTCTTAGAAGGATCATGTTCAACATGTTGACAGGGTGCTAAAACTATTGCAGGAGAGATAATTATATGCAAAAACATCCAAATTTTTCTTTGGAGTGAAATAGGTGGAATATCTAGGTCATATTGTATCTCATGAGGGTGTTAAGGTAGACCCTAACAAAATTAAATCCATTAAGGAATGGAAAGTCCTCACAACCATAAAGAAGTTGCGAGGATTTCTCGGGTTAACAGGGTATTATCGCAAGTTTGTTAAGAATTATGGGAGAGTAGCAGCACCTCTAACAACATTATTGAATAAAGATGCATTTTCATGGAATCCTGAAGCAACTAAGGCCTTTGAACATCTTAGAGAGGCAATGTGCCTAGCACTGGTCTTAACTACGATAGACTTCACAAAAACCTTTATTGTGGAATGTGATGCCTCAGGAAATGGAATTGGTGCTGTTTTAATGCAAGAAGGAAGACCCATTTCTTTTGAAAGTCGTCCAATCAAAGGAAAGTATTTACAGAAACCTATTTATGAGAAGGAAATGTTAGCAATACTGCATGCAGTAAAGAAATGGAAAACTTACCTAATGGGAAGACACTTCAAGGTAAAAAATGATCATTATAGTCTTAAACACTTTTTGGAACAAAGAATATCTTCAGAAGAGTAGCAAAAATGGGTCACAAAGATGTTGGGTTATGACTTTGAAATATTCTACAAAAAAGGTAAGCTAAATGTTGTTTCAGATGAACTCTCAAGAAAGAATGAAGAGGTGGAAGCATTGCTTTGTGCAATTTCTATTATCCAACCAGATTGGATAACCGAAGCAAGAGATGAATGGAAGAAGGACGAAGAATTGTGGACACTCATTCAAAATTTGCAGCAAGATCCTAGTACATCTGATACATTTAGTTGGAAAAATTATTCCTTATGGTACAAAGATCGCTTATATCTTTGTAAGAATTCCCAACTAAAACAAAAGATTCTTTTGGAATTGCACACTTCTCCTTTGGGAGGACACTCAGGATTTTTAAAAACTTACCACAGGGTGAAGAAAGATTTTTTTTGGGATGGCCTTAAATCTGATATTCAAAATTTTGTGGCGGAATGTTTGGTTTTCCAGCAGAATAAATTTGAGACAATTAAGACCCCGGGTCTTCTACAACCTTTATCCATTCCAAGTCAACGTTGGGAGGAGATTTCAATGGATTTTATCACGGGTTTACCTAAGACCAAAGTAAAGAGTGTCATCATGGTGGTAGTTTATAGATTTACCAGGTATGCACACTTTTGTGCATTATCTCATCCATTTAAAGCAAGTACAGTTGCTAATACATTTATGGACACAATTCAAAAGCTACATGGAAACCCAAGGGTTATTGTGAGCAACAGAGATCCCATTTTTACTGGAAATTTTTGGACGGAGTTATTTTGTTGTTTGGGTACTCAATTAGCTCATAGCTCATCTTATCATCCTCAATCTGATGGTCAAACTGAGATAGTAAATAAATGTTTGGAAGCATATCTTCGTTGTTTTGTATCTGATAAACAAACACAATGGGTCAAGTGGTTACCTCTCGCTGAATGGTGGTATAACACTTCCTTCCATACTGTAGCAAAAATGACCTCATTTATGGCACTTTATGGATATCATCCACCATCCATCACATCATCTTTAAGGGAAAATTCGAAGGTTCAAGCAGTGGAAGATCACATCGAGCATCAGCAAGAAGTTCTCCAACTCTTAAAGGATAACCTGAATTTGGCACAAAATCGAATGAAACAACATGCAGATCAACATCGCAGCGAGAGAAGTTTTGATGTAGGAGATTGGGTATTTTTATGGCTACAACCATACAAACAAATGTCCCTCAAGCAAGCTAAGAAGGATAATAAATTATCACCAAAGTACTATGGTCCTTACAAGGTGTTGCAAAAAATTTGTATTATGGCATACAAATTGGAGCTTCCTGCTTCTTCATGAGTGCATCCAATTTTCCATGTTTCATGCTTAAATAAAGTTATAGGTTAAAATCTTCTAGTTCAAACAATATTGTCAGAGCTTGATGAGGAAGGAAAAATCATATTGGAACCTGAAGCGGTCACGGAAACTAGAACTCGACAACTACGGAATAAATCAATTTTAGAGTATCTCATCAAGTGGAAGAACTTACCCACTGAAGATTCTACATGGGAGGATGAGAATTTTATACAGAAGCACCCAGAGCTACTCAAGCGTTGAGGACAACACTTTTTTGAAGGAGAGGTGCATGTTAGGTCCCTATATTACTAGTATAGTCCCTTATTTTCGTTAGTGTAACCCCCTTATTGTTATTATTGTACCCTTGTAACCCCCATATTGTTATTATTGTACCCTTAAATTATTATTGTTAGGTCGGCTAGGATTACATTGTGGCCCCACTAGGATTACATTGTGGCCCTATGGACTCCTATATATAGAAAGGAGGTTTTGTAATTTTTATCATCCAAGAATTTTTCATTCACGAAATGTATTGGAGGTTGCCCCCTCGAAGTGGCTTATTTCTAAGGCGTTGATATCTCTTTTCTTCTATTTCTGGAGCTGGTTTCACAACAATGGTAGCTTTTAATTTTCAAGAACTTTTCTTGAAATTTTTTTCGGAAGGAAAGGAAATCGAATTACAGGGTATCACAGGGAAGCCAGGAAAGATAATAAGATCTAATTTCATGAAAAAGATTCTAAAGAAATAAAAATGAGGCGTAATTGCACAATTATGCTCACTAGAAGTTACAACATCAAAATAATCAATTTCTCCAGATCTCCAAAAAGTCTTGGACAATCATTCCAAGGTGTTTGAAACTCCCGAAGGACTCCCACCTATTCGTGATCATGATCATGCTATTCATTTGATTCCAGGAAGTGTTCCTCCAAACATCAAGCCTTACAGATATCCTTATGTCCAAAAGAGCGAAATTGAACGTATGATTGTAGAAATGTTAGAGGCTGGTATAATTCAACCTAGTTAAAGTTCTTTCTCTGCTCCAGTAGTATTGGTGCACAAGAAGGATGGATCATGACGCATGTGTCCATATTACAGGGAGCTCAATAAGCTCACTATTAAAGATAAATTTCCCATTCTTGTGATTGATGAATTATTGGATGAATTACATGGAGCGATTTATTTTACCAAGTTGGATCTTCGTTCAGGATATAATCAAATTAGAATGAAGACCGATAAATTCTGAAAACAACATTTCTAACTCATGAGGGTCATGATAAATTTTTGGTCATGCCTTTTGGCCTTACCAATGCACCTTCTACATTTCAAGGGTTGATGAATTCCATTTTCAAACGCTTCCTTAGAAAATTTGTGCTAGTATTTTTTGATGACATACTAATCTACAATAGGTCTTGGAAGGATCATGTTCAACATGTTGACATGGTGCTCAAACTATTGGAGGAGAAACAATTATATGCAAAAACATCCAAATGTTTCTTTGGAGTACAAGAGGTGGAATATCTGGGTCATATTATATCTCATGAGGGTGTTAATATAGACCCTAACAAAATTAAAGCCATTAAGGAATGGAAATTCCACACAACCATAAAGAAGTTGTGAGGATTTCTCGGGTTAACAAGGTATTATCGCAAGTTTGTTAAGAATCATGGGAGAATAGCAGCACCTGTAACAATATTATTGAAGAAAGATGCATTTTCATGGAATCCTGAAGCAACTAAGGCCTTTGAAAATCTTAAAGAGGCAATGTGCCTAGCACCAGTCTTAGCTACGCCAGAATCCACAAAAACCTTTATTGTGGAATGTGATGCCTCAGGAAATGGAATTGGTGTTGTTTTAATGCAAGAAGGAAGACCCATTTCTTTTGAAAGTCGTCCAATCAAAAGAAAATATTTACAGAAATCTATTTATGAGAAGGAAATGTTGGAAATACTACATGCACTAAAGAAATGGCGACCTTACCTAATGGAAAGACACTTAAAGGTAAAAACTGATCATGATAGTCTTAAACACTTTTTGGAACAAATAGTATCTTCAGAAGAGCATAAAAAATGGGTCACAAATATGTTGGGTTATGACTTTGAAATCATCTACAAAAAAGGGAAGCTAAATGTTGTTGCAGATGCACTCTCAAGAAAGGATGAAGAGGTGGAAGCATTGCTTTGTGCCATTTCTATTATCCAACCAGATTGGATAACCAAAGCAAGGGATGAATGGAAGAAGGACGAAGAAATGTGTACACTCATTCAAAAGTTGCAGCAAGATCCTAGTACATATGGTACATTTAGTTGGAAAAATGATTCCTTATGGTACAAAGATCGCTTATATATTTGCAATAATTCCCAACTAAAACAAAAGATTCTTTTGTAATTTCACACTTCTCCTTTAGGAGGACACTCAGAATTTTTAAAAACTTACCATAGGGTGAAGAAATATTTTTTTTGGGATGGCCTTAAATCTGAAATTCAAAAGTTTGTGACAATTTTTTTGGTTTGCTAGCAAAATAAAGTTGAGACAATTAAGACCCTAGGTCTTCTACAACCTTTATCCATTCCAAGTCAATGTTGGGAGGAGATTTCAATGGATTTTATCACAGGTTTACCTAAGTCCGATGGAAAGAGTGCCATCATGGTGGTAGTTGATAGACTTACCAAGTATGCACACTTTTGTGCATTATCTCATCCATTTAAAGCAAGTACAGTTGCTACTGCATTTATGGAAACAATTCAAAAGCTGCATGGAAACCCAAAGATTATTGTAAGTGACATAGATCCCATTTTTACAGGAAATTTTTGGACGGAATTATTTTCTTGTTTGGGTACTCTACTAGATCATAGCTCATCTTATCATCCTCAATCTGATGGTCAAGCTGAGATAGTGAATAAATGTTTGGAAGGATATCTTCGTTGTTTTGTATCTGATAAGAAAACACAATGGGTCAAGTGGTTACCTCTCGCTGAATGGTGGTATAACACTTCCTTCCATACTGCAACAAAAATGACCCCATTATGGCACTTTATGGATATCATCCACCTTCCATCACATCTTATTTAATAGACATTACAAGGTTCAAGAAGTGGACGATAACGTCAAGCATCAATAAGAAGTTCTCCAACTCTTAGAGGATAACCTAAATTTGGCGCAAAATCGAATGAAACAATATGCAGATCAACATCGCAGCGAGAGAATTTTTATATGTAGGACACTAGGTATTTTTACGGCTACAACCGTACAAACAAATGTCCCTTAAGCAAGCTAATAAGATTAAAAAATTATCGTCAAAGTACTATGGTCCTTACAAGGTGTTGCAAAATATTGGTACTATGGCATACAAATTGGAGCTTCCTGCTTCTTCGCAAGTACATCCAGTTTTCCATGTTGCATGCTTAAAGAAGGTTATATGGGAAAAATTTCCAGTTCAAACAATATTTTCAAAACTTGATGAGGAAGGAAAAATCATACTGGAACCTGAAGTAGTCACGAAAACAAGAACTTGAAAGCTACGAAATCGATCATTTTCAGAGTATCTCATCAAGTGGAAGAACTTACCCATTGAAGATTCTACATGGGAGGATGAGAATTTTATACAAAAGCATCCGGAGCTACTCAAGCGTTGAGGACAACATTTTTTTGAAGGAGAGGGGCATGTTAGGTCCCTATATTACTAGTATAGTCCCTTATTGTTGTTATTATAACCCCCTTATTGTTATTGGTGTACCCCTGTAACACAATATTGTTATTATTGTGCCCTTAAATTATTATTGTTAGGTCGGCTAGGATTATGTTGTGACCCCGTGGACTCCTATATATAGAAGGAGGTTTTTTCATTTGTATCATCTAAGAATTTTTCATTTATGAAATGTAAAGGAGGTTGCCCCCTCAAAGTGGCAGGTATAATCACGCAACTAATCAAACATCTTCATGTAATAGAGTTAACATTGTAGACATCAATATGTATGACATTTAATGCATATTCATTTTTTTTCTTGAAATGATGGATGCAATGTATATAATAAAAAAATTATTGGTCCTCCCCTTTCGGTCATGATAGTAAATTAGCTTGTAAGACAAGGTTACTGGTGGTCAATTGAGGTGTAACTAGGCACGTCAGAGGTAAGAAATTTAATACCATATTAAAAAATTGAAGGTTCAAACATAGGTATCAACAAAATTGACTTCTTGGAATGGTGACTTTATGTTTTGGAGCCAAAATTTTAATATTAGAAATTCAAAATTTCTTCTCTTTTGAAGGTGACATGAAGAACATGTCTTACATTATATATTTTCAACGGATAAATTAAAATGACACGAAGAACATGTCTTATATAATTAAGGGGATAAAATATTAATTATGAAGAAAAACCATTGCTACAAAATTCAACACTCCCTTTTAGGTAGGTAGGTATTCATAAAGACTATTAGATAAACTCTAGTTGAAACTTTTATTTATTTATTTTTATTTATTTATTTTTTAATTTATTTTTTAAATTTTTATTTATTTATTATTTATTATTATTATTATTATTATTATTTTTTTCAGAAAGAAAAAAAACCACTGTATTATATTATGTATAACCAATACATTTTCAACATCTATGTGTCATAATTCACCTCATGAGTTTCTAATATCATAAGAGGATTCTCCCTATCTTCATCTTGCTATTTTAACATAATTTTCATTCATTGACCACTGTTTGTCTCCTATGGATCTTAACATCAATTCTAATATTCAATATCAGTGTCTTCAAATTAGTTCCCATATTACAGATAGAAAAGGATAAAAATTCAAGTCAACTGTTGTAACATAGGATTTTTCAAAATTTACTGATATCTCATATGTTGCTTCCTACATAATATGATTCTTAGGCTCGCTTGCATATGTCCAACTGCGGTACCGAAAAAACAGAATTATCAGCTCCGGCTAGCTTGTCCCTTTCTGTTCGCCTTTTCCACCTTCCAAAATGAACAGATATGAATTTTTAGTCTCGTTTAGAGATTATCATTTACAGATTGAAGTGCATGAGGATCGTTTGAGTTTGTAATCAGGCTCAATTGATGATAAATCTGGCTCGCTTGCTATATCAGTCTGGCTCTCTTGATGAATTCCTGTTCTCTTGTTAGCAAATAAACCAGGCTTGCTTGATAATGTATTCCGGCTCGCTTGCTATATATGACTGGCTCGCTTGATGTAGACCTATTCTTATATTAGCATAAACACCAGGAACTTATTAAGGATTAAGCACTAAGATAAGATAAACAACTCATTGTAAAATGCAACCAAAAAAGGCCCCTTGAAAGTTGGGTGATAAAAGTACCCTTTTCAGGCTCATGGAATGGGGATTTCACTCCACTAGACCTTGATGTTGTTATCAAATTGGGACACTTGTAGACATCCAAAATTCTCTTTTAAACCCATCTTTGATAAGGAATCTTTTCGGCAGTTTTTTTCTCTAAAAATATGAAAAAGAGGTGGAGCATTTAGTCTCTCCCATAGGATTTTTTCCCCTTTTGTACCAACCATGTGATGTTAGAGAAGAATTAGGCGAGAGACCCTTGAATACATCAATGATCAATTTTGAATCTCCATATATAGATAACTGTTGAAGATTCAAATTGTTTGAAACTAGTAATCCTCCCCAAAGAGCCATCAACTTAGCCAAATTGTTAGAGCCTTTGCCTCCATTCTAGAAAAACTGAATTCTTTCCTCCTTTGATGTTTTAATCTAGGCACCACATCCCATGATCCCACCTTGACAGGCTCCATCGAAAAATAACGCTGGCAGGGAAATGGGATGGGGTTGGATCCTTTTGGATTTATCCTGAATACATTTAGAGTGTAGATCCCTTTCCGAAATCCACTTCATGATAGTGTTGTGTAATTTCTGGATATAGATAGGGGCCCCCTCAAAAATGTTCTTGTTCCTATAGCACCAAATTTCCAAAATGGAAAAAAAGGGAAGGGATTGGAATTTACCAGAAAACTGATCCCATCTGTTAGCTGTTTCTATGATGTCAGTAGGCATCCAAGGGTTGCTGAAAATGTTATTACTGAATAAAGACCATAGATGAACAACAAAAGGACATGTGAAAAAGAGGTGTACGATGGATTCCTGTTCATTGTGGCAGAAGAAACATATGCTTGGTCTATGCCATCCCCTTCGCCTAAGCCCATCCCAAGTGAGGATTTTACCCCTCCATACCAACCATCCAAACAACAATATTTTGGTCGGAATTTTGCATTTCCAATACTTTTCAAACCCGGGCATCATGTGGTCCATGGTCTCCACACTATTAATATGATCATATAATTGTTTTACAATCAAGGAATTTTCCCTAATATTTCCCGCCCAGACCATCTCGTCCCCATCTCTGCAATGGGATAATCCTGTTCGTTGGAATATCTACTTATAAGCAGACCATTCTGCAACATCTCTCCCAACCAAGGCCAGTTGCTCAGCCTTCTTGAGCACTGGTGCGCTAAATTCCCAATGATCAATGACTTGAGATAAATATAAAATTCCTTTGTTGGAAAACATGTGCGCCAATATACTGCTTAAATGGGGTATCTCCTCCATACCAGAAATTTTGTCTCCACTCAGCAGGATCATCCTCCCATCACCAAAACACCACACCAATCCTCCAGCCATGATATGCATCACTTTTTTAAAACTGCTCCAGATTGCTGATCTGTTCCTAGGATATCTGAGTTGTTTGCTGTATATGAACCTTAAAGGGCTTTCGGGAAAATATTTACAAGCCACGATTTTAGCCCAAATGCCCTTACCATTGATAACCCTCCATAATGATTTAACCAGTAAAGCCATGTTAAAACTTCTGACATTAAGAATCCCCCACCCACCCAATTTTTTGGGACAGTTCAAAACCTTTAGATTACATAGGTGGATTTTCTTTTTTGCACTAGTTCCTTCCCACAGGAATTTTGATATGATAGAGTTTATCTGCGCCACAATTCCTTGAGGGATGTAAAGGAGATGACCCCAGTATACCATAATCTGCATTAAAACTGCCTGCGCCATAATGTATCTTCCTCCTAAGGTTAGCCATTTATTTGTCCACTTGCATATCTTGTTTTTGAATTTCTCCACTAGCCAGGTCTAGTCATTGAGTCTATAGGCAGAAGGCTTAATCCTATAACCCAGATAAGTGAAGCCATCGGCTACCAGTGTTTTCTAAACGCCAAGGAAGCTTGCAATAAATGATATTTCATCCCCCATCCCGTTCCCATATATAATAAAGGATTTTCCCTTATTAATACATAAACCAGTTGCAGCAGAGAAACAAATGAATATATAATGTTTATAAAACTAGTGATTCCTCTTAATCATATTAAAAATGAGTACATCATCCACGAACAGTGAGTGAGTGATACATACAGATTTTGAGAAGGAGAAACTGGAGTTGAAACCAGCATGTCGCGCCATGTTCATGAGGCAGCTGAAACCGTCCATAATCATGATGAAGATTAGGGGAGATAAGGCGCAACCTTGCCTCAATCCTCTTTTTGCCCCAAAAAAGGCTGTAGGCTTACCATTGATTAAGACAACATACTTAATTGATGTTATGCACCCCATAATCCATCTGATAGCACTAACGGGTACGCCCACCTTTAGCAGCAACAATCTAATATATGTCAAATCCGCCCGGTCGTTAGCCTTGAGAAGGTCGAATTTCAGGATTAAGCCTTCTTTATTCCTATCCTGCATGGAGTGAAGGGCTTCCTGAGCGATGGAAATGGCGTCGTGTATCGAGCGCCCTTTGAGGAACCTGTACTGTTCCTTTGCAATGGCTTCTAAAAGATATGACTTGAGTCTATTGGCAATAATTTTAGACAAAATTTTATACATCAAATTACAGAGAGCTATGGGCCGGAAATCCGTGAATACTTTTGGATCCGAACATTTAGAAATCAATGCCAAGAAGGTAGAGTTCATGTTGGATGGTATATGCCCCAGGATCCTACCTTGCTCTATAATAGTTGTAATTTCGTCAACCATCAGATCAATGCAATGACAATAGAATTCAGCCGGCCATCCATCCGATCCTAGGCATTTGTCATGGGAAAAGGAATTCAGAGTGGTAATCACTTCCTCCTTGGATACTGTTGCATTCAAAATTCTGATCGCCGCCTCATGTAGCCTGTGCAATATGTGCTATAACACCCATTCTTGACTTTCACCCTTGATCCCCTTATCAACCAGATAGAAATTAGAGAAGTATCTGTGGGCTTCCTTCCAAATTTCTTCCTCATCCCATATCATCTCCCCGTCCTCTCTCATGATGTGCCAAATAATATTTCTATTCCTTCTTCCGTTGGCTGTCTTGTGAAAAAATTTTGTGTTTAAGTCACCCTCTCGAAGCCAGGTTACCCTAATTTTCAGCTTCCATGTTAATTATTCAATCTTAAGAATCTCAATATGCCTCTTTTGTAACTCCTACATCTGTCTGTATGTGTCCGAGTCAGGGGCCCATGTAAGATTGGCAGATTGAATATCCTTCAACCTGTTATTAATTTGATTTAATTCTTCCCTCAGCTTCTGTTTCTTCTTAATCTCCCAAGATTTGGTTAGCTTTTTGATCCTTTGTAATTTTGAGTGGAATCCTATCCAGCCCCCTACTTCCAATATAGATGTATCCCTATTCCAATTTTCTCTCACCATCTTGTCATATTCAGGGTCAAGCAACCAGACACGATTAAACTTGAAGGGAATTGCACTCCAATTTTTCATAGCATTCTAGGTCAAGTATATGGGTGAGTGATCAGACATGTTTGATGTCAATAGGCTAGATGATATGTGCTCCAATATTGTGAAAAAACTTTCACTTACAACCGCCCGATCTAGTCTCTTTGAAATGAAATCATCGCCCACCCTATGATTATTCCAATTTGGAACAATAGGTACAGGTCTAATATCCCATAAGTGGGCAGATACAAGAATAGAGTTTATATATCTAGCTAGTGTATCCATCTTAGCCTTCCTCCGCCAGGCTTCATCTGTCCTTAAGGTGGCATTAAAATCACCCATCATCATCAAATTCTCCATCTTGAGAATGCCCGAGGCCATAACATTGTCCCAAAAGGCTCTCCTATTTTGACATGGTACATATAGATTAATTATGTTCATGGTATGCTTAATACCCCTGATGTTTCTCGAAAGTAGTATGCCTCCAGTGAAGCCGAATGCTTGAAAATTTGCAAAATTGGGATCCCATGCTACAACAAGCCCACTCGCTCGTCCAACAACATTCCATCCCTGGCATATGCTGAGCATCTCCTTAATGTTGGGTGTGGAGCTTTATTTTCTTCCTGATTCAGAGATCCTTGTTTTAGCTGGATGTATACCCCAGGAAAATTTTACACCCTTGCACGCGGGGGGGTGCGGGGGGACTTGTCCCCCCCACGGGGTCCAGGGGGGCCGACCCCCCCGGCTGGGGGGTCCGGGGGCCAGCGCCCCCGAAGCCAAAAATAGATGTAAAATTTCCTTGTAAAAATATAGTAATTTCTAGTCAATTTGGGCCATTCATTAGGCGGATGATCTGACGGTAGAAGTTATGTTTAGTTTAGGGTTTTTTGTGCTAGAAGGCAACCCCTTGCTTTTATGAGGGTATTGTATTGCGGCTGCGCATTGTATGTGTGTATTCTCTGAGCTGGAAACAAATAGGGAGACTGTGAGAGAGAACATAGCATATTACAGTGGATTTGCTGTAGGTTTTGTCTCTTCATTTTTTGCTGGATAATAGAAAGGAAGGACTGGCTGTTCGGGGTGGACATAGCCCAAACTGGGTGAACCACGTATATCTGTGTCTCTCTGGTTTTTATGTGTTTAGTGTGCTTGTATTTTCCGCATATTTTATGTGTTGCATTGCTCTGTAATATTTAATTTTCTAACAACCGATATCAGAGTGGAAGGTATATTTGGCTGATAAACTCTCAGGAAAGAAGGGTTCCTGGTTCGAGTGGGAGAAATAGTGGAAGATGCTAAGTTTAGGGTCGATAAATTTAACGGCCAAAAATTCCCGCTGTGGAAGATGCAGATAGAAGATTATCTGTATCAGAAAGATCTGTACCTACCATTGAGCGGAAAATAAAAGAAGCCGACGACCATGACAGATGCAGAATGGAACATTCTCGATAGAAAGGCACTTGGAACAGTACGGTTGTGCCTTGTGGCGTCAGTCGCCTTCAATATTTCAAAGGAAACAACAACAGAGGGTTTGATGCAGACGTTGGCGAAACTATATGAAAAACCCTCGGCGTCAAACAAGGTATTTCTTATGAAACGACTATTTAATATGAAGATGTCGGAAGGTGGATCTGTTGCAGACCATTTAAATGATTTTAATACAGTTACCAGTCAATTAAGTTCTGTAGGGGTAAACTTTGATGATGAAGTTAGAGCTCTGTTATTCTTGTGCTCATTGCCAGAGAGTTGGAATGGTTTAGTAATGGCCATTAGTAACTCTGTCTCTGGATCTAGTACTTTAAAGTTTGATGATGTTGTTAGTGCTATCCTTAGCGAGGAAATGCGACGAAAAAGCTCCGGTGAGACATCAGGTAATGCTTTGAGTGCAGAGTCTAGGGGAAGAATAATGGAAAGAGGAAAGAGCTCGGGATATCACAGTAAATCAAGGAAAGGCAGATCCAAGTCCAGATCGGGGATAGTGTGCTGGAATTGCGGAAAGAAAGGACACCTAAAGAAATACTGTAGATCTCGGAAGGGAAAAGAAGGAGACACACAGCAAGAAAACAATCATGAAGCAAATGTGACGGGTGATGTGTTACAAGATGCTTTGATTCTTTCTTTCGAAAATGTTACTGATTCTTGGGTTGTAGATTCAGGGGCTTCATTCCATGCCACACTTGATAAGAAATATTTTCATGACTATATTCAAGGAGATTTTGGACAAGTTCGTTTGGGTGATGATAAACCCTGTAAAATTGTTGGAATGGGTAAGGTTCTTGTAAAACAGTAGAATGGAAACCAATGGCTATTAAAGGAGGTAAGGCATGTTCCAGATCTAAAGAAAAATTTGTTTTCAACAGGGCAGTTAGGCGGTGAAGGTTGTGTGACAACTTTCACAGATAAAGCTTGGAAGGTCACCAAAGGAGCCCTGGTAATAGCAAAAGGTGAAAAGGTTGGTACATTGTATTTATGCAATGGTATTTCTAATTCTGTTAATGCTTTAACTTCTAAAGGAGCAGATGCAACATTATGGCATCATAGGCTCGGACATATGAGTGAGAAGGAGATGAAGATTCTTCACTCAAGAAATTTTTTTCCAGGTTTGAAGAATGTTGATTTGGATTTCTGTGAGAATTGCATTTATGGAAAACAAAAGAGAGTCAGATTTCTCAGAGTTGGGAAAGAAAAGAAGAGCGAAAAATTGGAGCTTGTGCATGCAGATGTATGGGGACCTGCTCAGGTATCATCTCTCGGTGGTTCTCGCTATTATGTTACGTTTATTGATGATGCAACTAGAAAAACTTGGATTTATTGTATTCAAAATAAATTTGATGTATTTGATACTTTCAAGAAATGGAAAGCTTTGGTTGAGATTGAGACAGGAAAGAAGTTGAAGTGTCTCAGATCAGACAATGGAGGTGAGTATTGCAGCAAAGAGTTTGATAGGTACTGTTCAGAGCATGGAATTCGTAGAGAAAAGACAGTTCCAAGAACACCACAAGAAAATGGTGTGTCAGAAAGGATGAACAGAACAATCATGGAGCGTGCAAGGTGCATGAGATTGCATGCGGGATTGCCTTTACAATTTTGGGTAGATGCTGTAGATACTGCTGTTTATCTAATAAACAGAGGGCCTTCAAGTTCCTTGGATGGTGGTATTCTAGAGGAAGCATGGACAGGTAAAAAGGTAAACTACTATTTTTTAAAGCCATTTGGTTGTGAGGCCTTTGTCCATATTAATAAAGAAAATAGAACAAAGCTTGAGGCAAAATCAAAGAAATGTACCTTTATTGGATATGGTGCTAATGATTTTGGTTATTTCTTATATGATTATGAAAATCACAAAATCATTAGGAGCATAGATGTAATATTCAATGAAAAGGTCTTGAATAAGAATCAGTTGCAGGAAAAGAAACAGGAAAAAGAAAGCAAGGAATACGCGGTTCTTGATGAGATAACTGAAAAAGTAAAGGTGCCTGAAAATGATAATAATCAACAACCACAGTAGCAACAACCACCACAACAACAACATGCACCTCAAACACCTGAAAGTGGTTTTAGAAGATCTACCAGGATAAGTAGACCCCCTGAACGATACTCTCCTTCATTATATTATTTATTGCTGACTGATTCTGGTGAACCTGAATGTTATGAAGAAGCAATGCAGGTTGAAAGAAGGAAGAAGTGGGAGCTAGCCATGGAAGAAGAGATGGACTCCTTAATGCATAACCAGACTTGGGACTTAGTCAAGTTTCCTGTAGGTAAAACTACATTGCAGAATAAATGGGTTTACAGGCTGAAGGAAGAAGATGGAGGAAAACAGAGGTACAAAGCTAGACTTGTGGTGAAGGGGTTTGCAGAGAAGAAAGGTATTGATTTTGATGAAATATTTTCTCCTGTTGTTAAGATGAATTCAATTAGAACTATCTTAAGTCTTGTAGCAGTGGAAGATTTACATCTTGAACAGTTAGATGTAAAGACAACATTTCTCCATGGAGATTTGGAGGAAGAGATATACATGCAGCAACCAGAAGGATATGAGGTAAAAGGGAAAGAAAAATTGGTGTGCAAGTTAAATAAGAGCTTGTATGGCTTAAAACAGGCTCCAAGGCAGTGGTATCTAAAATTTGACAAGTTTATGTCTGAACAAGGTTATACTAGATGTCACTCTGATCATTGTGTTTATCTGAAAAGGCAAAATGATGGTAGCTATATTATACTGTTATTGTATGTAGATGACATGCTTGTTGCAGGGTCTAACATGCAGGAAATAAATGTGCTCAAAATAAAATTGGCAAATTCATTTGCAATGAAGGATTTGGGAGCTGCAAAACAAATCCTTGGTATGAGGATAACTAGAGACAGGAAAAATCGCAAATTAACATTGTCTCAGAATGAGTACATAGAAAAGGTGTTGAAAAATTTAATATGCACAATGCAAAACCTATTAGTACACCTTTTGCTAGCCATTTCAAACTTAGTAAGGAGATGTGCCCAAAGACCCAAGAAGACATGGATTATATGTCTAAAGTTCCATATGCATCAGCAGTTGGAAGCTTAATGTATGCAATGGTATGCACAAGGCCTGATATTGCACATGCAGTGGGAGTTGTAAGCAGGTACATGAATAATCCAGGAAAAGAACATTGGATGGAAGTAAAATGGATTCTCAGATATTTGAGAGGTACCACAAATCAAGAATTATGCTTTGGTGGTTCAAACATTGCTCTACAGGGATATGTTGATGCAGATATGGCAAGTGACAGAGATAACAGGAGGAACACTACAGGATATGTATTTACTGTAGGTGGAACAACTATCAGTTGGGTTTCAAAAATCCAAAGTGTTGTTGCACTTTCAACAATAAAAGCAGAGTATGTTGCTGCTACAGAGGCTAGTAAAGAAATGATTTGGTTACAAAGGCTTATGGGTGAATTGGGTAAGAAGCATGATATGGGCACGTTATACAGTGATAGCCAAAGTGCCATTCATCTTGAAAATAACTCAGCATTTAATTCCAGGACTAAACACATACATCTCAATTACCATTTCATACGGTCATTATTGGAAGATGGAGAGTTGAAGCTGGAAAAGATACACACTAGCTAGAATCTTGCAGATATGCTAACAAAAGTTGTAACCAGGGAGAAACTGAAAATGTGCTCAGTTTCAATTGGTATTCAAGGATTATGATGAAGATGAGGAACAACCAGGTCCAAAGAGGAGTCATTTTCCAGCAAATGAAGTAGCGGTGGAGTTGCTACAATCAGTCTCCAAGTGGGAGATTGTTGGGTGTGGAGCCTGATTTTCTTCCTGATTCAGAGATCCTTGTTTTAGCTGGATGTATACCCCAGGAAAATTGTACACCCTTGCACGCGGGGGGGTGCGGGGGGGCCGACCCCCCTAGCTGGGGGGTGCGGGGGCCAGCGGTCCCCTGGTGGGGGTTTCGGGGGCAGCACTCCCGAAGCCAAAAATAGATGTAAAATTGCCTTGTAAAAATACAGTAATTTCTAGTCAATCTGGGCCATTCATTAGGCGGATGATCTGACGGTAGAAGTTATGTTTAGTTTAGGGTTTTTTTCCCTAGAAGGCAACCCCTCGCTTTTATGAGGGTATTGTATTGGGGCTGCGCATTGTATGTGTGTATTCTCTGAGCGGGAAACAAATAGGGAGACTGTGAGAGAGAACAGAGGATATTACATCGGATCTGCTGTAGGTTTTGTCTCTTCATTTTTTGCTGGATAATAGAAAGGAAGGACTGGCTGTTTGGGGTGGACGTAGCCCAAACTGGGTGAACCACGTATATCTGTGTCTCTCTGGTTTTTATGTGTTTAGTGTGCTTGTATTTTCCACATATTTTATGTGTTGCATTTCTCTGTAATATTTAATTTTCTAACACTTAATGGACTTTTTCTTCTCACACATAGTTTCTTGTATTAAAAAAATCCTAGGTTTATTCTCGCTGATCAGATACCATAGGCGAAGAATCTTATAGGGGTCGCCCATACCCCTAATATTCAGATCTATGATGTAGGTCTTTAGGAAACACCCTGAGGGCCATTAGCTCTAAGCGCCCCGTGTTCATCAGCAGTCGATATTGGCACCTCCGTGAGGTCAAGAAGCTCGTTACCAAATAGAGTTCTTGTTTTCATCCTTCCTTTATAGTTCTGAGAGCCCCCTCCCCTCCCCGCTTCTGTCTCATGTTAATATTGCCCTCAGAATCAGGTGTCCTAACAGAAACATCTCCAGTATTGGGCGGGATTCTATCTTATATAGTGAGAGCAGCAATGTCGAAATTGGGATTTCCAAAGAGGGCATCAAGGTCAGTTCCAATAGAGTTCTGGGGAGATTCTACGTTCACATTCTTATTCGGGGATGAGGGGGATGAGGGTGGTGAGGCCAATTCTAATGGTGGCATTGTTACACCATTTTTTTTGGTCATCTAACCTATTATTATTAGATGAACCCAAGTACACCATGTAAGACCAATTTTACCCCAAGTAAAATTGCTTTCACCATATAAATAACTTATTTGGTCATATTTAACCCAAAACAAGGAAATTTATTAAATAAATCCTTATTTATTTAATTATTTCCTAAGAACAAGTTATTTAAATCATTATTTAAATAATATTCTTAGTTAAATTTGACTAAATCATCCATAAGTAATTAAATAAACTATTATCTATTTAATTATATTCCCATCATTCCTCTAAAATGATAAATAAATCATTTATTTATTTATTATTTATAAATAAAGGAATTGACCCAAGTCAAGAATCCTTTTCCCTCCAACAAATACAATAAAATATTCCTAAAAGGTGCTTCTAGAATTCGATTAATAATATTTTATTCATGCACCGAGTTCTAGACCGCCCCAATATTTTGTTATAAATAGGGGGGTTTTCCCCATTCATTAGTCACTTTCATTGCATTAGATCACTCTGGATATACTCTTGGTCACCATTTTCCATTTTTCTTTATGAACTCTCATTGAGTTCCATGTTTGTTTTTCTACACCAATAAGAGAGAGGAATTTTAGATCTGAAACACTGAGGACTTCCAAGAACCCATCCCACTGAGGAGAATCAGAAAACACCTTTCTTGTTTTCCTCTCAGGTGCCCCATTCTTTAATATAATACAAATCATTCTTTTAAACACTTTGTTCTTGTCTTGTATATTGGATGCATGGAGCCATATTATATTTTATCTGCTTAATGTATTTTTGTGCTTGGATCTGAATTTGTGCAGCAGACTTAAAGATATTTTGCAGCCATAATCGATGTTAGGGCTATTTTTTATGCATAGCTAAAGTGATCTTTTACGACGAAATATTCATACTAACATGCATCGAAGGCGAGACTCGGTCAATATCAGCACGAGCCGACTCCGGAGGGTGACAACCAGAGGAAAAGGTAATAGTAGACAAGCTCCCCGATATTTCAATGGCCATGTTTATATTGGGCTTCGCAGATTCATGTACCCGCGGGATTCTTCTCGACCCATTGTAATATCTATGTCCATTTTCCGACCAGGGTTCTCTATTAGATACAGCCAGGTCAGGGCGAGAGTTAACAGAGGGTATTCTAGGCCGAATAGGATTCCTATCAGAGTGGACATTTAACGGTTGGAACAATAACCCCAACATTATCATTAAAAACATCAGATTCATTTAACGATGGGGAGATACCTTTTCACTTTGTCGTCCATCTACCGCTTAGCTGTGCACCATGCTCCTCATATTCACTGCCCCTCCCCTCTTGTACCTCATGGCACCAGTCACGGAACCTCATCGGGCAGCTGTGTATGAGATGTCCAATGCGATGACAGATCATGCACCGAAATGGCACTCCCCAGTAATCGACCCTCTCCATATGCCTTCTTCTTCCCCATAACAAATCAACCTCAGCAGGTAAACCACCGGTGTAACACACCTCCACAAACACCTAGGTGATGCATTTGTCACTGGTACCGAGTATGGATGGGTTAATGTATTTCGTATTCCCTATGGAGTTCCCAATTAAACTTAAAGCCTTGGGAGTCCAAAACTCCAATGGGAGCCCTGGCAGTTTGACCTAGAGGGTCTTGTTCATAGGCGCTTCCATTACAGGGTTAAACCCCAGGTACCAAGGTAACAGTTGCAGAAACGCTTTGCCTTTTACCCAGACCTTATTTACAATCGTATTCACATATTTTTCATCCAAGAAATGGATACTAAACCAGTTGTTCAGTAGGAGGCTTATCTTCGGCATGTATCCGACGATTGGGCTCCAAAATCTTTTGGCCCATTCCATCATATTGATGTCCTGCCCTTCAGCAAAAAGCCATCACCCCATTAGGCCATGCTTCTGCAAACTCGTAACTTTGCCCCATAAATCATCGTGTTCCATCGTTACTTCCTTAACCTCCATCGCCGGCTTGAAAACGACAACTTGCTTCTTCTTTTGGAACTTCTTCTGTATCTTGGGTTGTGCTTCAGTTGCTGTTAGATTACCTCTACATTCCAGATAAGCTGGGGGAGCAACAATGGATTGTTTTATGAGTTTGACATCCATTTCATGATCCTGATTTGAATTATGGACTTTTTGTCTCATGGCAGCAATCTGTGCCTCCTGGGCCGACGTGTCCGCCTCCAGGTGGTCCACGTCCTCAGACATACAAAATGGCGCTTTCAAACGACGTCGCGGGTAGGTACGATTTTTACCACCCCCCTGTCCTTTAAAAAACTGGCCATCACTCTTGGTAGCTATACTTTCGTATCCCAACATCCTCCTCTGACAGGTCCTTTAATAACCACCATCACTCCAACACATATGCCACCCGATAGTATATTACCTCAAGGATGGCAGAGAATTTTAACCTTCTATTCGTTCATATCCGGACATAGAATTGATTACGTCTGAGTGGAATCCTCCGACGTCGCACATACCTCCACCTTACCACTGTTTTTCCATAAATGGCAGCCGCCCAAATCGAATTTCCGAACCCCTGAGCCTACAATCCCAACAGAGAAAGTTACGACTACCACTAAGCGCAATAATAGAAACGTTAATACACATGAATGGCATCCCGAGACCCTACGCCACCCATGCACCAAATTAGATTCCTGACCACATGGCACGCCGGATTCTGGTTGTATCCAAAAGCACGATCGGAAAAACCAGTAGCCACCCGAATACCCTCCTACAACTGAACGCATCAGCACAAACAACCCGGAAAAATCCACCATCTAGAGCCAATTCAAAACCCACATTTTTTGCATGGCCTGGAAAAAATAATCACCTCACACAGTTTTTCCCATAAACTATTGCACCGAGTCTGAAAACTACTCGATTGTTCTTCCAGAGCCAGAGATTCCCTATTAATGATGTTTTATCTTCTTGACTTAGCATTTTAGGATGAGTAGACAATGTATGATTCCTTCAGGATCCACGCATCAATTAAAAACAATGCAAATATCATGCATAGTTCATATAACTCATCAGACATAATTCTGCCTACCTTTGCTGTATTGTGTCATCCATATTATGGGTTTATTTCTTATAGAGCCATCCATTCTTCTATCCCTCTCTATATCTCATCCAACTCCAGAAATTTTTCCTACCAATCGGCTACCGATGCATTTGAGTCCTTTGTAACTACCGTTTGACAGAAAGGATTGAAAATACGGCCGACCTACCTCTATACTCTTCCATAGATCAGATAAACCAGCATCCTACCGAGACATTTCATAAAAATTCGGTTTAAAGCCTTACCTGTAACACACAGAGGTCGCCTTCGACCCCTCCCCTCACACCTCTCCAAATCAAAACTTACCTGCAATAGTGAAATTCAGAAAAAATTCCTCGGACGAAAATCTCCGCCCCTTCTTTTCCTTTGGTCCGGAAACTTCGTCCCCGCTTCTCCCCAAGGCCGTCAGTTGAAACTCTTATCTAAGAAAAGGTTATAACAGTTCATCATCAACATCATTTAATTACCTGGTCAACAAATCTTGCACATGGTAAATCAACAACATCAATTAGTTACCATAATTTTGGTCGGTACCTCTGACCTATGAGGCATCATCGCCATAATCCTAGACGATAATCCTAACATATGGTACAACATTAACATAAAATATTCACCATAGTTTTGGTCCCTCTAACACATGGTATATAAACTTGTCTTGGTTCACCATCATTATGGTCAATATCTTAGAGTCGCAGTGAATCTTCAAAGGCCCCACTCTTCATGAGTAATTCCAGGGCCGATGATAAATGTGCTCACTCAAACTATCTGGAGATTTTGAGCATGATGTTGAAAGGCACCCACTCAATGAAGTTATTTTGGGCCTTTATGACCATTCTTCCTAATTTTGGTCAACATACTTGACACAGGAAGAATGTTTGTCCTTTGTTGGACCATTCTCCCTCATTCTGGTCAACATAGTTGACATAGGGATAATGTTTATCCCTGATTCTAACATCAATTCTCTAGATCATTCTCCTTAATCCTGGTCAACCTATCCTAGAAAAATGACTATCCTTGATGTTGCAATTTCATAACTCTCTCTTGCTTGCGAGAGACATGCTCAATCTCTTCAAGCTTGTCCTTGAAGTATAGAAACCTCATCCTAGGATAAAGGATTTTCCAACAAACTTATTGACTATAGAATAATGTTGGAGTGACACTAATTTCTTATGTACAATTTCTTGGTACTATATCTCACTATGCTTAGACCTATCATCATGGTCATCACCTGAACTTGATTAAGCAATCTTGCAAGTGTTTTATGAAGCCATACTACTTCTTGAATTTCCAAGAAAGGTACAATATATTCGACCTATGCAATATCGAGTGCAACATATGTTTACTTCCTACTCATCCAAGAAATCATAATGGATCCCAAAATGAAGCAATATCTTGATGAATCATTTTTGTATTCTACACTCTCTTCCCAATCCGAATCTATGAATTCCCTCAGGTGTGCTTCACAATTTGAGGCATATCTCAAACTATTACTGATTGTGCCATGATCAATTGCACCATGCTGGCACTTCAACAAATTTTGAGCCACATACCTTGGCTACCCTATAAACGGATCGAATTCCTTCACTGGGTCCATCATCATGGCTACTTTCTAGCTACCCTAACTGGGAGATCTTTCTGAAACATATTTTTATGTGGAAATCATGGTTTCTCCCTTAGCATGATAGTCCATAATTTTGAACTCAAAGGTTAACTCCCTCTTAAGCTAAAAACAAGGCCCCCTATCTGCTCCCTATACTACGGAAGCAAATATTTTTGCCACAATTTATCCCTCTGACACATGAGTCCTTCTTCTTCTGTCATAAACAAATCATATAGGATCAACCTTGATCCATCAATCTAAATTTTAAGTGCCATCTTCTATTTGAAAGAAGGACACTTCGTCATGACCCTAAAATCCTTGAGGTGGTTCCATGTACACTTATTCCTCAAATTATTCAAAGAGAAAAATGGCCTCTACATTCATCTAACGTAATTCCATAATAGAAGCAATAATAATTTTAATAGAAGTGTACCTGGAAATTGATCCTCTCCCTCTTTCTAGGAGAACCTTCTATTCTTAAGTTTTTTTTTGTACTTGTCTATGTTGCCATATGCAGCATGATAGATATTGTAGATCCATTTAGAAGTAACCACTGAATTTCCTTTCGTACAATCAAGGTATACCTCAATTTTTCTAACCTACCTACTCCCTCTAAGCTCATATTTCATCTAGTACAATATCTCTCAACCCAAATCACTGATTTTGTGAGAGTCCTCTTGTAGAAAGTTTTTCTTTGTTATTCCACTACTTACATCAATTTCCAGAGACTTGGAATCCTTTATTATGTGCCTACAATCTTCACTAGGAGGTCATGGAAAAAGAATTACAACCGAGCAAAAGAAATGAAGGCAAGAGGCTAACTAACAAAAAAATAACAACAATAATAATTAAGCAAGAGAGATATCAATTACTTATCTTTATTAGTGTTATAGGGAAATTCCATCTCCCCTTTATCTTGGCCTTCTTGAATCCATCTGGAAAATTTATCTACCTCGTACTTATGATGTCATTCCTTCATTTTATGAGCTAGGGTTTCTTATTTTATCAGGAACATTGATCTAGGTCTAGTCCTAGGGTTTTTGTTCAAAAACCCCATGGCTTTCTTATCCAAGCAAAAAACCCTAGATTTTTAATTATGGAATTTTTATTTACATATCCAAATTTCTAAAACACTATAATCCATTTACATATGTGATGAAATACATCATTTTCATTAATCAATCAAAGATGTTTCATCCAATGATTATACTTGGTCCCTTCAAACCAAGTAACTCAACTTCCTCACAATCATTGTAGTAGCAATAATATTTTGTCCTTAGATACTTGGATATCAATGATAATGATCCCATTATTCATTTCAATGTGAAAAGAATAAACTCCATTATTTTGGGTTGGGCATTACATTTACAAAATATATCTTAGCACCCAAATACCCATAGAATCAACATTAAATACAAAATTTTCCACAACAACACATATGGCATCAATACATTATAAGCTTAGACCTTTGAAACAAAAAATATATTCATAAACTTCAATCCAACATATCTTTAATCGTTTATGTCCAAACGATTAGTAGTGATACGACAATACTAGATCTGCAAATGTCTTGAACTTATTAAGAGAGATTTGGTGTCTAAAATCTATGAAATACTTTTGCTTCAAATCATTAACAAGTTCATTCAATGTTCAACAAGGAATATTCTTGGTTGTGTTAAAAATCAAAATTCTCAAAGTTGAAAAAATTCTTTAGATTGTCAATTTGTCTTCTAGGCTCATACAACCTTATAGTATTGCTTGCATATTCCAATGCCCTTTTTAACTCCCTCGGGATTAGAGAGGAATTTCTCAGTGATAACCATATTTCTTAAACTCTGCCATACAAATAATGGCCCAAAACCTCTTACTCAACATTTGAGAATGGAATTTCAAAGCGGTATTTTATTGAAAATATATCAAGGAAATGTTCAACCCAAGTGATTAATTTCAATCCACATCAAACTCCATAATTCTGAATTCAAAGGATTAAATTGCTTCTTCTAAAACCAAGGTGGATTACATGCTACATAGACCTTATAACATCTTCATAAAAATGATCCATAAATTCCCTACTCTTTGTCTCATTTTTACTGATATATATGAGGCCCAAGAACATATTTATAGTCTGCTTGTATTGATAACTTGACATGCTACAAAGTCCTATCGGGACATCACAAAATTTCAGAATTTGCTTACTAATAAGTGAAATTCAATCTAAGAGGCATACTTTATTTTTGCAGTCAACTTCTGTTTTGGTCATCATAGGAAACAATTTTATCAAACTCCAACATCTTAAAGTCATTCTTATCAGTCAACATCTCTTGCCACATTTTTCAAAAACATCTTGCAAATTTTCAGCATAACCTCGACATGAAAATTACATATATCTTAACTCATTGATACCAAAAATATCATTCTCAACTGATGGATATAAACAAACCATAAATGTTATCTCCAAGTTGTGGGTATGAGAGTAATTCAAAACCTTCTACAAGGGTATCCCATCAAAAAGGAGAAAGCAAGAGTATCATCTTTGTAAACTCCTTCTCCCTAAGAGAATTCGACCACCCTTATAGTGCTCATAAGATTCAATTATATTTCCAAATGCATCAATAATTTATTATCATATCAATGATCATATAAGTGATCATTATATTATGTAGATCTAAAATTTGTACAATTAATTCTAGAGGTTATAACAATCATTGAAATGGAGCAAGGTTTCCATTGATGCAACCCCTTGTGTAAACAATCTTAGTTTTCCATAGAGAGATATATTTATTTTGGTTATTTTATTAGATTTTTTTGTCACCGCTACAACACCCTCTAAATTTTTTGCATACACCCAAATTTTGAAGCCTACCTTGACCTTTCATATTGTCGTCACAAGCATTAGGACTCATTGCAAGTGTTTTGTCTAAGTGTTTTTGTACCATTTGAAAGAAAATCAGTCATATTTTGGAATGTGGAGTGTTGCATGTTGCCAAAAAATTATTTTTGGTGGTTTCAAAAGCTAATATTTGTGTAAATGAGTTATTTTTTACCTTGTAAACATGTGTCGCACTCATTTCCAAAGCTTCAAGCGTTATCGCACAAGTGTTGTCATGATTGTTGCAAAGTGTATCTTTGGTGTCACACTTGTTGCAAAGTTGTTGCACTGAGGGGAGTATGTTGTGCATGTGTTATAGATGATATATGTTGTTTCGTCAAGTTTTCTAAGTTTGTGACCACAATCAAGTCTTGTCATTGTTCACATCAGCTGCACGAATCCCACACTTAGTCAAATATGGAAAACTTCCCGACCGGGAAACCTAGCCTCATCTAGCCTTCCTGAATTACACGTTGCACAATATCAACCCTCAAGCTGCAACCCTGACTTTTGGAACTACATAATGCTCAATTCCTTCCTTCCAAGATTGTGCATTGCGCAATCAAAGTACTCAAGCTCAAACTCTTACCTCCAAAATTGCGCAATTTCTCTCTCTTTCCCACTTAGAACTATGCATTACATAGTCTCAAGCCTTAGGCCTAATCCTTGAGCTCTTGACTTGTGTAATTTTACAATCACCTGGATTTATCTTCCTTACAAAACTATGTAGTGGGAAAAATCAGTGCTCAAGCCCTAAGACTGGCTCCCTAGGATCCCCAACTACGCAATCTTCTTACACAGTCCAACTTGAATTGCGCATTGCACAATATCAAGGCTCAAAATTGACCCTTGACTACCCGAGCTGTGAAATTTCACAGTCATTGAGCCCCTCCCTCATCCTTCCACTCGAGTCTGGCTTATTTAGTGGATCATCATGCAACATCTTAGACTAGGGGTTTATCAGACTAATGTTGTATTTCCATGAGTTAATTGTAGATGCAAGTACTCTATCATGCTATGAAAATATTATGAAGAGGGATATGGATAAGGATAAAATGCTATAAGACACATATATAGCTAAAGATACAAGTTTATCAATCAGGAGAAATCAAAGGGACATCAATTTGCGAAAAAAAATCAAGACTCCTCATTTATAATCCATATGGAGGTGAAAAGAGATCATTTTCAAGAAGACATATAGCAATCAACAAAAAAGAATGGTTGGAATTTTCCATGTCCTGTCATGATTCGTCATATGCCACATCATTTTGTGGATTATGTAGATTCTTATTCGAAAATGTATTGTAAATTGGAAGTCCAAAGGACATGTACAAAATATGAAAAGTCATGTAAAGTCGAAAAGTCACGGGGAACTCAAATAGTCATGAGGGTAGTCAAAGAGTCACAAGGGAGGTGGAGGATCACCCCATTTGTTATATATACACCTTCATTGTACAAGAAAAGTACTTTTTACCTTGGCTCCCACCATAAGGCATCAGAGAAACAAGCTAGTTCTTTTGGGGAGCAAGTAGTGGCTCCAATGCTCCATTATTGGAGCTACTGGTGTTCGTTGTATACATGTGTTTTGGGACCTTTACTTAATATAAGAATCCTCATGGAAAACACATTATTTATATATGAATTATGAATATCTGTAACATTGTTCTGTGAATGTTTGTGATTCATGTTTGTTTTCACTTGTACTAAAGTAGTTGAACTATTTCAATTATTTTAATGCTTACCATATTGAGAATGTGTTGTAAAGGTTGCAATTATTATCGCATCTTTGAGGACTAATACACTGGATGTTATAGTTTTTTTTTGTGTGTGTCTCTTCTAGAGCGATACTATTACCTCTCTCCTGGAGGGTCACTTTCTTTTCCCTCCACAGTAGAAAAACCTCGAGACAGCCACAACCGAACACTCACCGAGAACACTCGCTTTCTTTTCAAAGGCACATATGTGTTCCTCTATATTGTTGATAGTTAGATCCAAGGAAAACCATTAAGAAAATGGTAACCATACCGTATTCCGGATGGGGCTCCTATCCTAAACGGTGTGAGGTATAATTGGGATCGCATATCAGGGAGACCCATTTGAATGTTGGTAGGTCTAGCAATGTCAATCAATTCCTTGGCCTTAGTCATAGAGGCTTAGATATCCATAATGATCATGATCACATTAGTACAGGACAATGTATTTTCTATCACAAGTTCATGCTCCTATAACCAAGGTATGCTACATTGCTCCAAATCAAAATTAATAAGTTGCCTTCTAGTTGTCATGGTCTTAAGTGATACATGAAATAGTCTTAGTTAGAGCATTAAGTATCAATAAAATCCACTAGCCTTTTCCTTTAACAAGAAGTAGACTGATTTTACCATTATCAGAGACATTTTTGAGGCCATGTATGTGACATTTTTTCCTTCTACCATTAGACCCTTTGCATTTTGAAATTTAGTCTGAAGTTTATTTTGGCTTATGTAATATATCCTAAGGCTTGGATTGAGATTCAAAGTGAGGTATTTCTTGGCCTCTTCCTATGGTATTCCTTAGTTAGGGTCTGGCCTAGTTTGATCATGCACTTAGGGCTTTGATCCTCACAATTAGCCTTCCAAATAGTGATTTGGATAGGGACTTATTCAAGGTTGTTCTCTTCAAACTATCTTTGACACCATGTCAATTTTTCATATATAGGATCATAAAGAGACAACCAAACAAGAAACACAAGATTTTACCCTAGAAAAACCCACATGGGGGAAGAACCCAATAAAAATTTTCTTAGAGAAATAATTAATCTCAACAGGGATACATCAAGTCGAACATAAAGTAAAACACAACCCTGTTCACACGCGGTCAAACTTTACTTTAGACAAGTCAAACTGTTTCCCAATGAATTCAGCCAGGTATGATCTACTAGGGCCAAATTTCGACCTTCTACTCTACCAAAGAATATCGATCTTCCTGTCCATAAGTGCCCAGAAAAAACTTCTTCATAAATTTCCATACTCTGCCTTAGATTCATCTAATACTTTTCCTCAAATGGTATGAATTCTTTGTGCCTCTGATGATTTGATTTCTCTCTGTATATAATATGATCAAGTTTCTTTTTGGAGGAGGTCGAAGCCTTTATTTATATTTGTCTAGGAGCTTGAATGGGTGTGACCAAAGGGGAAATATGATCTGACTTCTTGGAGGTTGGAATTTATGTTTTAGATCCAAAAATTAATATTAGAAATTGAGAATTTCTTCTATTTTGAAGCCGACATGAAGAACATGTCTTACATTATATATTTTCAAGGGCTAAAATAAAATGACATGAAGAACATGTCTTATATAATTCAAGGTCTAAAATATTAATTTTTAAGACCAACCATAACTACAAAAATCAAGGATCCCTCTTATCTAGGGAGATATTCATAACAACTATCAAATGTTCTCTTGTTGACAAATTTCTCTAAGAAAAGGTTATAACAATTCATCATCAACATAAACATCATTTAATTACCTGGTCAACAACTATGATACGTGGTAAATCTATATCAACAATTAGTTACCACAATTTTGGTCGATACCTCTTACCTATGTTGCATCATCACCATATTCATGGTCGGTACTCCTGTCACATGGTACAACATTAGCTTCAACTAGTCACCGTAATTTTGGTTCCTCTGACACATGGTATACAGACTAGTCTTGGTTCACCATCTTTCGGTCAATTTATTAGACTCCTGGTGAATCTACAAAGGCATCACTCTTCATGAGTAATTATGGGACCAATGCTAAATGTGCTCACTAAACCTATCTGGAGAGTCTGAGTCTGATGTTGAAAAAACACACTCAACTGAGTGATTATGGACCTCTAATTATATTCTTCCTAATTCCAGTCAACATACTTGACAAAAAATAATGAATTTCCTTTTTTCGGACCATTCTCATTAATTATGGTCAACACATTTGACAAAGGGAGAATGTGTATCCCTAATGCTATCCTGTTAACACTCTATAATATTCTCCCTAATCCTGATCAATGTGACTTAAGGGGAATGCTTGTCCTTGATGTTGAAATTTCATCATTCCATCTTGCTTGAGAGAGACATGCTCAATAACTCCAAGCTTGTCCTTGAAGTAGACATCATCTTAGGACATAGGCTTTGTCAACAATCTGGTTTACTATAGAATATTGTTGGAGCCACAGTGCTTCCTTATGTACAATGGCTTGGTACTAGATCTTACTGTTATTTGACCTATCATCATGGTCATCACATGCACTTATTAAAAAAATCCTGCAAGTATTTTATGAAGCCATTCTACTTCTCAACTTGCCAACTAAGCTACAATATACTCATCCTTGTAGTACTGAGTGCGACATGTGTCTCCTTCATTCTCATATGAGAAATCATAATGGAGCCAAAACTAAAGTAATATCCTGATATACTCTATCTCTCTTATGCACTCTCTACCTAATATAAAGCTATGAATCACTACAATTATAATTCATTGTTTGAGGCATATCTCAAACCATAATTGACTGTGCCTTGACCAACTATAATATGTTGGTACTTCAACACATGTTGAGCCACATGCCTTGGCTCAACCATAAACGAATCGACTTCCTTCACTGGGTCCATCATCATGGATACATTTTGATTACCCTAACTGGGTGCTCTTTTTGAAACAAATTATATATATTTTGGAAATAGTGGCTATTCCCTTAGCCCAACAATCCATCATTTCAAACTCAAAGGTTAACTCCATTTGAAGCTAAAACAAGGCTACCTTACTGCACTTTCTATTATGGAAGAAAGTAATTATGCCACAGTTGCTCTCTCTGACACATGAGACCTTTTGATTCCATAAAAAAAAACAAATCATATAGGATCAACCTTGATCCATTGATCCAAATTTTAGGTGCAATATTTTATTTGAAAGAAATAGATTTATTCATGACCCCCAAAGCCTTCAAATTGTTCCATGTTCATTTCTTCGTCAAATTCTTCAGAGAGAAAAACGAACTCTACAATCATCTCATGCAATTCCATAACAAAATCAACAATAAATATAATAGAAGTGTACCTAACAATTGATCTTCTCCCTCTTTAAGGGAGAATGCTATAGTCTTAAGTCTTGCTTTGTATTTGTCTATGCTGCCATCTACTGCACGTTAGATATTGTAGATCCATTTAGAAGTCACCATTCACTTCCCTTTGAGACAATAAAGTTATATGTAATGGCTCTGATCCTTTTTCAAGTGTGTAGATATTGTGTTGATGGTCCTAGTCTTGGTAGATTCATGTATATAGTGTAAATTTTGTCATGATAATATTGCCCTTGTATGATCATTGTAAAAATTTTCCTAGTTATTTTTGTATACTTGTTGAAGATGATAAATATACCAATTAGTGGTTGCCTTACAATGGTGTAAGTATTGTAAACATTGTTATGGGGTAAACCTCTATTGGTCATGGATACTTGTGTAATCAATGGGAATATATATATGTGTGTGTGCGTGTGTGTGTAATTATTATTTGGAAATAATGTACATATATATAAATGCATGAAAATTGATTTTGTAAAACCTCATATGGATATTGTGAGCATGTATATGGATATTGTAAACTTCATGCATAAAGAAAATAAAAAAATTGCATGTATATGGATAGTGTAAACCTTATGGGGTTATTATGAGCCTCATGCAAAACATTTCAAAAAAAAATATACATCTACATGAGCATTGGCACATGCATGAGGATATTTATTTTAGTCACACTATGTTTATTCTAGAATAAGCCCTCGAAATATGAAAGATGGCAGACAAGGATGAAAATGGGCCAAATGGAATAAGACTAGTTGGCCTTCAAGACAGATAAAAAATGACAGGGCCAGGAGGGATAGGTGGGAAATTTCTAGTTGGTGTTGAGGGGCTACACTCTAACTAACCAGAGGCACCATTTAGAGAATAGAAAAAGAGGGGAAGTTGAACTAGGAAGGGTACACAAAGAAAGAATAAATAAGAGAACAATGGAGAAATCAAATCAAAGAGAGAAAAGTTAGTGTAGAGGGATAAGCATCTGAAGAATATGACTAAGGGACTTTATTGCAGGGGAAGGATAGTAGGGTAAACCTGCGTAATGTCAAGGGTTGTGGCACTAGAGGTTAGTCATTATGACCCTACAAATAATTAACTTTTATGTTTATTGTGTTATAATATTACTATTTGTACACCCATTTAGTATCTAGCTTCTGGGATGTATCTAGAATCATTGTGTTTTTGGAACCAGATTAACAAAGACACATGCTTGTGAATAACATAACTTAAAACCATGACTGTGATTTTAATTCTTATCACTATTTAATATTTCCTTATATACACCTATTTAAATTGTTTATGTAAATTAGTTATGGGGCATTCATACCTTTTGTGCAGAGAATGATTAGAAATGCATTTCTGTAATACGTTTGCTTGATTGTCCTTACTTTCGGAGGGAAAGAAGCTTGTAGCCATGCCCTTTCTATATGTAGAATGGTTAGAGACACATTTAGGTAATGATATTGCTTGATTTCCCTTAAATTTCATAGGGTGAGAACCTTGCATCCACGTTTGTTTGGCTTAATTAATTTCCAATTGGTTTAATGTGAGAACTCTTGGGTTAACCTTCATGTCTCATACCATTGCATAGTAAACATGGATCCCTTATTTTATATTAAATAGCTATTGTTTAGATATTTTGGATCCTTGAGTTGAATGAGGGTGGATATTTTCATATTTAGAGTCCCTCATTGGCTAATGGGTGGAGGCCTTTGGCTTCCCTAGACTAGCTTTCCTTGTTGGAGTGCTCAAATTTCAGTACAATCGATTCCCAGTATAGGGTGGAGTTACTATAGCAACAACCTTAGGGTGGAGGAAAATCTATGGAATCCCTGAATCAAGTGAGGGTGGAGATTTTCATATATGGATTCCTTCATTTGTTGATGGGTGGGGGAGGATTACCTCTAGAATCCCTTAAACAAGCATTCCATTGAATACCTTTATACCAGAAGGGTGGACGTGGGATAGACCTCTGGAATCCATGGTATATCTAGTGGTCTGGTAATTGGGACAAGCTTCACAAGCTAAGGGGTGATGGATACATGTGGAACATTGTTATCAGTCTGTCAGTGGTTGGGAGGATAATTATTGGCCATGTCCTAATTCCCATTCTAATTCAAATAATGTTTAGTTTCTTATTAATTGTGATGCCCAAATATTTATGGAATATTCACAAAGCACTTGTTTATGCATGGTTCAAGGTTGTAGTGTTTTTTCCAATTAACATGGTAGAATGAGATGGAGACTAATAGATGTAAATATATATAGTCATGGGTGTGACTGGCAGAATAAAATGCTATGTATATAGGCACTATTTCATAAGCTAAATATACTTTCACAAGATGGATAACCATACTTGTCACTGTTAGAGAATGTACAAACTTCTTGGACAATATTACTCCTAGGAAACATTGACATGATGCAAGATTTTTGGTTGAGATTATGTATGTCATTACAATAATGAGATGGAATTTTAAATACCTCATTTATAGAATTTTCATGGTATCCACAAGAATCTTTGGTTTATTACTATCATGGTGGAATTTTTTCTTGTTGCATTGGATGCAAAACATGATGAGATGAATTGAAAGCTTCATAGCAATGATTTCTAGTGTTTTGAAAGTGTCTTTGATTGACATTGATTGTTTCAAAAACCCTAGATTATTCCATCTCATATATTGATTTTGGTTGTATTGATACCTATGTTCCTAGCACTTTCCTTGCATAATTTCTAATTGATGTATGCCCCTCGTCAATTACTGCATATTTTTTGTTTTTTTTCTTATATATATATATATATATATATATATATATATATATATAGTAGTGAAGAGAATATCGTTCGAGAATATTTACTGCATAAATGTTTGGTTTCCTTGTTTCATATATTTACATTAAAGAGAAATTCCTTTTGGAACACTTTTGGTAGTGACTAGACACCATTTCAACAAATAGAAATGATAACATACCAATTTCTATTCCATATGTATAGATTATATAGGTCTACTGCTTGTATTCCAAGCAATGTTCTATTACAAATAATATGTTGTCATCACACAAACATAATGTATCATTACAAATAATGTGTTGTCATGTAATTCATCACAGAGACTTGATATATTGTTACAAACAATGTGTTGTTACAAACAATATTTTGTCATCACACAAGCATTATGTATCATTACAAAATATGTGTTGTCATGTAATTCATCACACATGCCTGATATATTGTTACAAACAATGTGTTGTTATGTGTACTTGTTAATTCATCACACAGGTTAAGCTACTCCTTAAACATGGCGATGATGTATTGTTACATATAAATAGCTACAAGAGCTGCAATTGTGGAGTAGCCTTCTTTTGTAGTATAAGGTATAAATTATTTTGGGAAAATGGTTAGGTTGTGATTAGAGTTACCAACTGTCAAAACACTACAATGATTATTGTGTCACCTTAGAAAAACCTTCCATTCTAATTTGGTTCGACATGCCATGTCATGAAGATATAATGGGTTTATGGTCGCACTGCCCTCTTGATTATTCATTTGCTTTGACTCCCTTGGAGGGATCCCTAGTACAAATGATCACATGCTCAAAGATTCACTCTCAGGACAAATGGATACTAGACCTACTGAAAAGGCATAAAAATAATCCTCTTAATCAAGTGAGAGAAACTCTGCCCCATAGAAAGAAGCATTGGCAGGTATGGTCAATACTGCAACATTGCAGGTCCAAGCAAAACTTGTTGAAGTTTGCAACAAGAAACAATGAAATTGGCATCCGGAAGCAACATGACATCACCTACACTAAGTGTGGGACCAATGGGTCCAAGCAGCACCTACACTAGTGTGGGACCATGAGGTATTAGCAACTGCTACACTGGTGTGGGCTAAATTTGGTGTAGTGTCTAATTTAATTATCCCTTAATTAAAATGGAAAATAAAATGTAATCTTATCTCATAATCACTTGTAATAGTTAACTAAGTGTGATAAACTCAATTAGCTCATGAATTTCGAGTTGAGGGTAGTTGGTGAGGCATGTAGAGTAATTCTAGTTGTAACATAGTTCGAAGTGCAGTTGGTGCATTAGTTAATGCATGGAGTAATTAGTTAACTCAGTTAAGTGAGTTAAAGTCAGTTTGACTAGTTGTAACTGATTGTTGCACTAGTGAGAGATAGTGTGAATTAAATATTTTTTAATTCAGAATCAATGATCTCATGTGCAACTAATGATTTACTATTATTAGCTACATGCATGTCAGTTCCAGTGGAGACCCAGTTGAGATATAGGTGAAAGGGATGTTAACTATCAATTGTGATATTAGCAAGCTACCTAGATGCAGTTAAAACACCACAAGATTCCCATGATACTCAACGTAATTGAGGAAGGATGAAATTCCTAAAGAAAAGGGATTGAATTCATCCAGAATTGCGTGAGCAAGGCAGACTGAGAATTGGCTAAGTGTTGGCTCAATTTTGTCTGGGTCAGTGTGAGATGATAGGCAGAGTACATGAGACTCTTGTGAGAAGAGTGCATTGTAATTGTTTCATGATTCCTTGTGGAATATACAATATATGATAGAGGGGTTTTGAGCAGTAAGCTTTCCCTGAGAAATTATTTGTGTTGTGTTTTCATTTGATTCTTCTTTGCTTCATGTGATTGGCGACTGTGTTTAATTTCTGCAATTGATTTGTAGAAGCGATTCGGTATCTAGATTTATTACATTGTTATATCGGATTGAATCCATGATATACATATCTTTTTTATAATTTATACATGGTATCAAAGCATAGGAAATCACAATAGTGGAGGAGGAGCTGAGTTTGTGACTGAATAGAATTCAAATTTGCAGAATTTTTTTTGGGTGCTACAGGTGATTGAGGATCGAAATGGCTTTCAATGGCTTGAGATTGGAGTATGCACTCGAGGGAAAATATATTGCTTGGAAATACATGATGGAGGAACTACTGGAAGACAATGGCTTGAAGGAATTCATTAACAATGATGTTCCCAAACCTGCTGTGACAGATGCTGCAAATCTTGATGCATGGAAAAAGAAATTTGCA
The DNA here is from genome assembly GCA_034641835.2 of Pinus albicaulis. Taxonomy (NCBI): domain Eukaryota; kingdom Viridiplantae; phylum Streptophyta; class Pinopsida; order Pinales; family Pinaceae; genus Pinus; species Pinus albicaulis. The sequence continues at coordinate 440,541,306 of CM076580.1, read as the reverse complement.
AGAGCGAGGAGGATCTTACTGGAGGGAGTACGAGAACACATTGTCTCAAGTCTCAATGGAAAAGTGACAAAATATGAAATGTGGAAAGCTTTGACAGATCTATTTCATAGCAACAATGATCATAGGAAATTGGCATTGAAAGATAAACTCAGGAAGATCAAAATGGAGAAAAACAACACTATTTCGGTATACTTAAGAAAGTTTGTCCAATGTCGCGATGAGCTTGGGGGTGTAGGAATTACTGTCGCTGATGATGATTTGGTGAACCTGGCTCTTCTAGGACTTCCCAAGAGTTGGCATAGTTATCAGGACTCTGTCAATGGGAGGGAGAAGCTGCCAGATTGGGAATGATTTTGGTCGGATTTGGTGCAAGAAGAGTTCAGATGGAATACTAGAGATGGATCTTCATCTAAGAATGAAGATGAAGAAGATTGTGTTTTTGCTGCCAAGGAGAAGAAGGGAAAGGAAATAAATTTCATTCCAAATCTGAGTCTGGTGAAGAAGGAAAGGAGTGCGACATGTCCATAGTGAAGTGTTTTCACTATCACGAGCATGGACATTATGTCACTAATTGTCAACAAAAGAAGAAGAACAAGAAGGCTTCAGGATCTGCAACTGGTGAGGCTTTAGCCTCAAAATTTGAGTTGGACTTCTCGATGATCGCATGCATGGTGTCAAGTGTGATGGAATAAGGGTGGTACTTGGATAGTGGTGCATCTTTCCACATGACGATAAACACAGAAATTTTTAGTATCTTGGAGGAGAAGGACCTCCAGATGCATATCGAAATGGGTGACGATGGAAGGTATAGCACTATCGAGATTGTTATAACTACTTTCAATAGATAGTTAGGTAAACCATTTTTATTAAAAGATGTAATGCATGTACCGGGCTTGAAGAAAAATTTAGTTTCAGTCACAATGTTGGAGGATAGAGGCTATGATGTTGTTTTCAGTGAAGGAAAAGTTTTCCTTCGACACAAAGAAACATGACAAACCAAGAATATTGGGATTCATGTGAAGAATCTCTATAGACTTGATGTAGATGCAATTTCTACAGAGCTTACAACCATTGGGAAGTGTGAGAAATCCATGCAATTGACCCTTGAGAGGAAGCTTGATTTGCATGTAGATGAGGAACTCTTGGTTCCAAATAATGAACCTCAAGATGTGGAGCAACCACATGCGAAGGATCATGGAGTGGCAGAAACCACTCAAGCAAAGAAATTTTGAGACAGATGGGAAGAGGGAGTGCATGCAGCAATACCTCCAGGTGTGAGGTGGGGCGACATGCAAGATTAATCCCAAGAGGTAATTTGGGCAGGGTCCTAGAGATGGTGTGTCTCATGGATCGAACTTGGCTACGAGGAGACCACAGAGAAGTAGTAGCAGGATCAGTTAGATTGATGCAGTTAGATGTCAGGAAGACATAAATCATAGTGGAAAGTGTCGAATATTGGAGCGCAGATCAGAGTTGGAAGTAGAGCAGAGTGCATGGATGCAGATTTCAACAACGTAGAGAATCTAGTAGACATGTGTAGTAGCTACAAACAGTTAGAAGACTCTGATGATAGATGCATTATACTGATTCAGTTGTTTGGAGGCTATTCAGTTTCGGTAGTGTTGCATGTGCAAGAAACATTAGAGAAGTGTTGCATGCAAGAGTTTCATGTGCGAGAAACACTAGAAAGGTGTTGCATGCAAGAGTTGAATGTCACATGCAAGAGTTGCATGTCGCATGAATAGAGTTGCATATCGCATGAAAGGACATTCCTTTCTTGTTGAGAGGGAGTGTTGAAGTTTGCAACAAGAAACAGTGAAATTGGTATCCGGAAGCAACATGACAACACCTACACTAAGTGTGGGACCAATGGGTCCAAGCAAAACCTACACTAGTGTGGGACCAGGAGGTCTTAGCAGCACCTACACTGGTGTGGGATAAATTTGGTGCAATGCCTAATTTAATTATCCCTTAATTAAAATGGACAATAAAATGTAATCTTATTCCATAATCACTTGTGATAGTTAAAATGAGTGTGATAAGCTCAATTAGCTCATGAATTTCGAGTTGAGGGTAGTTGGTGAGGCATGAAGAGTAATTCTAGTTGTAACAAAGTTCGAGGTGCAGTTTGTACATTAGTTAATGCATGGAGTATTTAGTTAACTGATTTAAGTGAGTTAAAGTTAGTTGGACTAGTTGTAACTGATTGTTGCACTAGTGAGAGATCAAGTGAATTCAATATTATTTAATTTAGAATTAGTGATCTCACATGCAATTGATGATTTACTATTATTAGCTACACACATTTCAGTTCCAGTGGATACCCAGTTGAGATATAGGTGAAAGGGATGTTAACTATCAGTTGTGATATTAGCAGGCTGCCCAGATGTAGTTAAAACACCACAGGATGCCCATGATACTCAACGCAGTTGAGGAAGCCTAAAATTCCTAAATAATAGGGATTTCATTGATCAGGAATTGCGTGAGAAAGGAAGGTTGAAGACAGGATGATAATTAGCTAAGTGTTGGCCCAATTTTGTCTGGATCAATGTGAGACGATAGGTAGAGTGTAGGAGACTCTTGTGAGAAGAGTGCATTGTAATTGTTTCATGATTCCTTGTGGAATATACAATATATGATAGGGGGGTTTTGAGCAGTAAGCTTTCCCCGGGAAATTATCTATGTTGTGGTTTTATTTGATTCTTCATTGCTTCATGTGATTGGAAATTATGTTTAATTTCCGCAATTGATTTGTAGAAGCGATTCAATATCTAGCTTTAGTACATTGTTAGATCGAATTAAATCCATGATATACATATTGTTTGTATAATTTCTACAAAACCAACAAGGAATCTCGAACAAAATTAATTAGCTCAGATAAGAATATGGTTTTAAGTAATAGAAGAACATATGTAATAATTTCCAACCCACCATAGATACATTTCGCCAAAAGTCATACCGTACATAACCCCAGTAGATAAGAGATGAGTGTTTGAAGATTTCTATGGTGAGTATGTTGTGTATGATTCTGTATCAGAATTTTTTCCACATTAGTAATTTTTTCACCAATGTTTCAAGTCTATAAAAAGACTCATCGTTAGGAAAAAAGCCAAGGAGACGAGCATGAATGAGGGATAATAAATATTGGCAAGGAGGATATGATATGTGAATGAGCCGACCTGTCAACCCTAAAAAATATTTGTTAAAGAGAGTTGATAAATAATCATCCAGAAAAATTAATTAATATGGAGAAATAACTTATATAGTGTGTTAGCTCATATTAATAATTGTTGTCATTATTAATAAAGTTAATAATTATTACAATTTTTTATATTATTATATGTTATTATTATTAGAATAAAATAAAAATGATTGTTAATTTTTTTTTGTAAAGTGGCATTCTATTCATATAATAGTGGTACAAAAATACAGAGATAAGATATAGTCCAAGGAGGTGGTGGGCTTCCCAACAGAGCGAAACCGACCCTGCCACCCCAACCTCTTAAGAGTTCTGCTGATCATTGTTGGCACAAAAATAAAGAGTTCTTAGAAAGAAAAGGGATCTATCCCAAACCATGAGTAACAAAAAAAAAAACCAAGGCTCTGTCCCAACCCATGAGTAACAACAAACAAAAAAATAAACTATAAAACCTGCTAGGAGATAGTTTCAGTCTGGATTTACTCCTCAATCCAGAAAGCATACGAAGAACAGGGAGGCATTAGACGAGCTCTGTCAGTTGGGGCATGCGTCTTGTCCTTTTTCGTCTGCTAAATGTCTTGCTGGGGAGGGGTGGATTTTGGAGGCTGGTTGGAAGTATGAGATGGTGTGACTACTACAACTTTCTCCCCATTCGACAAAGAGTCAAATTGATATCCTTCAGAGGGATCGGTGGTGCTAGTGCTGTGAGCTGAGAGGATGAAATAAATCTCATAACCCCCGCGGATATTGATGTATTGCTGGGGCTGGTGTCTGGGGATGGTGGATTTGCGCCAAGCCTTGTTGCTAGGCTTAGCCAAGTCCTTATCCTCCTCCCGAATTCTTTTAAGACTTAATAAGGGGGCAAGATCCCAAATTTTCTGCGGTAGACCATCAAGGAGCTCGACCTCATGCCTTCCCCCTATTGGGAAATAAATTTCCCTATCATGAGCCATGGAATCCCATATATGAGTGGTAACAAGAGAGGCAGAGTGCCCTTTTAGAATTACTCCGTTGATGCGCTCTGTAGCAAGATGCCTTTGCCAGAGCGACCAAGAAAAGAGGTTTTTGATATTCCAGTATCAAGTTGCGGTTGTCTCGCTATGAGAATTTATGGCTTGGCGATGCTCCTCCTCCATCTAGTCAACCAATTCCCAGATGTGGTTGGGGATCCCTACCTCAAAATTTTCCTGAATATGCAGGGGAGAATTGTCTTCCTCACTATCTCTGTTAAAGGCACTTTGCCCTCTTCACCCTCGTTGATTGTGCCAACATGATTTTCTTACTCTTAGCATCTTGGATAGAATAATTTGAGCTAGATGGAGATGGAGTGATGTGTTATAGGGAGAAATCTGGGTAAAATGGTGAATGGTCTTCATGGGGATGCACCAATAGATGTAGCAGCTAATGGCGTGCTCAAGAGTACCCATTGTAATGTCTTGAGCATGCAGAAGTGACCTTCCTCGGGTGGAATTCATGGTATTTAATGCCCTGAGCTTCATGCTGCGGTTGGAATGAGGGCCTATGTTATTGCCCTATCCTTTTAACCATTCCTTAACCTATCCGTCACCTCGCTTCCACACGCCCTTCCACCTACTGCTATTATGCATGACGCTCCTCATTAATGAGGCAGCTGTTAGTGTTGGTCAGCTCACCTGCATCTGGGTAAAGTATGGTTGTTATTAATGTCTCCTATTATTATTAATTTAAATGAATAAATTTAATAGTTATTATTAATACTCTCAAGTGATTTTAACTATTAAATTTTACTTGTGATAATTTGATATTGATATTTGGTTAAAAAAATTTAGTTGTTATAGTTATTAAATTAGTCTAGGTATTATTAAGGATGGTATGGAAGGAATAAGGAGAAGGGTAATGTAATGATAAGGTTCTAATGAGGTAATGAATATGAGGGAGAGGTGAGGAAGGAGAGGTCCAATATGGGTTAAGGGGTGGAGGAGGATGAGGGTGAGTTTTTTAGTCAAGGTTGTAAGGTTTGGCACCTTGAGTGAGTAAGGGAATCCAACTCCTGCTTACTTCCATACCCCCATATCTATTAGGATTGTGAGCTTTATAATTTATAGGGATTCACAGACCTTTCACTTATACTGATGATTTTCATTAGTAACTATCTTGGCGTCTTTGAGGAAAAAATGGTGACATGTCTTTGATGAGTTCTTTGCATGTGCCGAAGACCGAGTTCTACCATTTTTTATGCCAGCATCATGTTCTTTGAGTCTGATTTTGAAGGATCTTCCTCTCTCCAATGTAACATTTTCCACATGAACACATGACCTTATAAACACCTTTGTGTTCAAGGTGATCCATACTATCTTTTACTGATGTAATCTTCTGTCTTATGGTTGTTAAGGGATAAAATGAGGTATCTATGTATTTCTTTCCGAGAACCTTGGAAATTTTATTTGTGACTCCTTGAATTTATTGTTGATAATCCTTCCTATTAGTATTTTGGGAGTTTGTCGTAGGGGGCATTTCTCCTTTTCTAGTTATTTCTCTTTTGATGGTCCTGATGATGTCTTTATTGTTATATCCAATTTTAGCAAATACTTTCTTTAAACACTTTATTTCCTCCTCAACGTGATTTGTATTTTATATTATTAATACTCTTGTGAAGAGGGTATTGAGCACCCCTATATTTTGTGTCAGATGATGGTGTGACTCAAGTTGTAGGTAGTTATCTGTGTGGATATTATTTCTGAACACCTTGTGTCTAAATGATCCATCTTCTTTTCTAAGGAGGAGAATGTCAAGGATAGGGATGCTGCTATTTTCATTTCCCTCCATTGTGAAGTTGATGTCTTTAGATATATTTTTAAGGTGGTCTAGAAATTTTCTTAACTCATTTTCCCCGTGTGGCCGATTTACACTTGTGTCATCAACAAAATTGATCTAGTATTTAGCTTTTAACAGGTAGGTTTTTAGGGATTTCTTCTCAAATTTATTCATAAAATTTTTGGCTACTATAGGGGATAGAGAGGACCCCATATCCACCTATAGATGTACGACTCCCTTGTGTATTGTGATCCAATTTTTTCCACCAATTTTATCTCTCTTCTTTGCCTTGGCATAGTGCGCACTTCCAGTGACTAGTAAAGCCACCCTGCCTCATTTTTCTAAGCTTGTGCTCTTAACTTGCACAATTATTTCCCACACATTGTATTTTGAATAGTTTGCATGTGATATCTAAGAGAGTCTAGGAACTAATATTTTTTCTCCATGAGCGATCTTCCACTTATAGGTGTTGCAGATACAAAACAAATTAGCCTTTCATAATCTGCAGAGACAATGCCTCCCATTACTCGAAGGTTCCATCAAAAGAAACTTCAAAAAACAATATTGAGGATGTAGTGGAATGTTCAAAATCAAGTGTACCAATTTTTGAAGTCTGAAATTGTTTCCTTTTTTACTACCTTCTCCATCTCCTTCATCTTTTTGTGACCAATTTTCTAGAAGTCTCAACATACTCAAGGTCATTTTAGCTTATAAAAGGTATTAATCATCCATGTTTTAGAATCTATGTTTCTTTATGAATTATAATGAAAAAATTCCTACAATTAAATAATTTTGATCATTCTGCAGCTAATGTTGAATTCCGTAGCCATATCCATGATTATATAGGTTGTAATGCACCAATAAAAGAATTAAGTGTATCCAAAGATTACAAATGTTCACTACATGGGCAACCAATTATTGGCACAAATTAGTAGGCTACAAAGATCAAGAGATCAAAGAGTCAAACTCAAAGTTAAACTTTGGGTATGAAAATGCATTGGTTAAGAAAGGATAAGAAATAGATCACGATGACATCTAGAGAACGTGAAAAATAATTGTTCAATCACGAGGATATGATTCGAGAATAATCCATCATAATTTTCTCTTTCACTAACAAATCACGAGGATATGATTCGAGAATAATCCATCATAATTTTCTCTTTCACTAACAAATCACGAGGAAATAAAGTTATAATTTAAATCTATTTTCTAGATGGTAGAATAGTTTCATTTCTTATCGACATAGAAATCTTGAATTAGTTTAATGACCACTTGTATAAAAGCCATAAGGCGAAACCCAAAAGACATTTCAGAAATTAAGTTCCCTATGGTTCATTTCCAATATTTGTGAAACTTTGTTTTGAATTAATACAATCTTTTGTTTTCAATGTGTTACCAAGCAATTGTTTGGTCAGTTGTAGACTTACGTTCACGGGAGAGCCCCCTGGTGAGTTGTAAGGTGATTTAGTTTTGTTTACATTCCAATTTTTTCATAGCATGATTGTTTCATGAAGTTTTTCTAGAGTAGTTTCATTACAGTTATGTTTTGATCATTTTCTATTTTGGTTTGAGAGTGCTCATACAAGAAAATTACCAAAAATATGTGACTTTCATATGCATTTCCTTTTAAGTTTAATTATTCATTTAATTTCGTAGATGGTGAAAGAAATATATTTTAGAGTTAACTGTGCACATCCGTAATCATTTAGAGTTACAAATTCTCATTTGATTTTACTTCTGCAATTACTTTCATTAGTATTCATTTTTGCAACTGTAGTTAATTTCCTTTATTTCTGCAATTAGAGATTAAATTTTCTTTATGCAATTTCCTTTTGAGCAAACAGTGTAGAGGTTCATTTATGCAAAGTAGTGTTTTAAATTCTGCAAGTAGCATTAAAATCCTTTTCCTGCAGTCTAATGCTAACATTTCCTTGTATGGAAATAGAAATAAGTTATGAATTCGAAAATTAAAAATAGATTCTCAATTTTGCAAGGAATAGGCTTCAATTTAGTTAAGTATTTGGATTTTTTATGTAATTATGAATAGAAAGAACTTGAGCATAATTACTCTCTAAATCTCATTTAAACATTTGTCCATACTTAGAATCATTTCATGCCTAGAATAATTCAATCACGGATACAATTCCTAGCATATATGGTGCACATACACTTCATAAGTACACAAACCTTGGTTGAAAATTAATCAAGTAATTTAAAGTCAATTAAATTACCTAAAATTTTGGCGATGTTACCGAGGAAGGGTATATAGGATTCCATTCTTTGTTTACATATCATTTTAGGCATATTAAATATTGATTTTATAGATTCATAATTAAAACATGATAAAAAATATTTATGCATAGAGAAAGGGATTATAGGGGTAGATTTGTAAGTAGACGTAGAAGTTAAATTCCAACACCACCACTCACTTCCGCTAGACTTCATAGTGTCACACCATCCACTACAACTCGCATCCCATCATTTGCAAGTAGACATAAACTCCCTTGGGTGCATAGATCTGAAATCCAACCAAGAGATTCACCAACTTATTCTACTGAAGTTTTAGTTGAAGAAACGAAATTCCCAACAGAAGGAGTAATATTTCTCTCTTCTACAAGAGAACAACTTCTAGGACAAGAACTAGTGGAACCAGAAGAAGAGCTAGACAATCCAATTATATAACCTTATACTAGCTCCGAAGAATCTACAATGGTAGGGGAAGGAGAAGGATAAGTCACAATATGAATGATAAAACTAGGATTGGAGGTGGAAGAGATCGATGAGGAAAATGAGGAGGAGGTGGGGGACAAGGTGACATAGGTGTTAGAGGAGAACCAGATCCTTAAGGATTTCCAATCTTTGATGAATACATCACAACCACAATGAAAAACATCTCACCTCCCATCCTCCCTAATTTCCATGGTTTAAGACACAAGTACCTTGAAACATTTATTGTTGAATTTGAAGTTCTATGTAGATCTTACGACTACTTACTTGATCCTCAGAAATTGAAAGTATTCCCAGATACTCTTAAATATTGAGCACTTAAATGGTTTATGGGATTAGGGACACATACTATTAGAACATGGGAAGAAATGAAAAATGCATTCTTAGAAAAATATAAGGATTACTGCATGCCCCATAACCTTAAGGATGAAGTATTTAAGATGATGCAAGAAGAGGATGAAAGACTTGAAGACCTAGTTGAAAGATTTGCTTACAACATTAAAAGGGCTAAGATGCATAATTTAGATGATGAAAAATTAAACACTCTTTTTATAAAATCCATCAAATATAAATGGACTGACCTTCTAAATTTTTGTGAAAAGGAGATGTTTCTCAACTTCATTTGGATAAATCTGTGATTTATGTAAACATATTTCAAGGGGTAAGGCTAGAACTGGTAAAAATTCAAGAGATCATGTTATGTCCATAATTAATAAATATGTAACTAGAACAGTAAATAGAGATGAAATATGCAATTTTCTTGACAATTTAAGAACATATATCCTTGGGAGTCTCAGTGAACAACTAGATATTCTTAAGATACAAAACAAGCAAAATGCCGAGAATGATGCATTATCTATTTTTTGTCCCAGATGAAGGAAGAAACATGCCTTGAGAGATTTTCCCCTTAATAATATATAAATTTGTGTCATATGTGCTAAAAATCATAATACAAAGCAATGTCCTTCAATACCTAGTCTTAAAACTCTTTTTCAAGATGAAGCTCGAACAAGCCAAGATAAATATATTTATTTTATTTCTAAAATACTATGGAAAAATCAAAAACCAAATATTACTCAAGGTTTCAATACTCAATCATATGCGCAACCACAAAAAATTTGGATTTCACCCATGCCTTGGCAACCTTGCTCCCCACAATCTCAAAATCCATCTTGGGCACAAGGATGGAAAAATCCTTATGGGAAATATCCTCAATATCCTCAATTAAAATAACCTTATCCTTATTTTCCACCACAATATTATCCTCTTTAACTAAACCAACCCCCTCAATTCAAAATCCAAATCAACAACTTTCATTACCATTTCCTCAAAAATCCAATAAATTACTTGCTCAACCACTCCCGAATCCAAATAATAAAAATCAACGAGTTGTTTATAATGTTGAAGGAAAAAAATTTCAAGATCATATGATAACCACATTAGGTCTAAATGATATTCAACTTAGATCTAGTTGGGTTTTTCAAAAGAAGTCACCAACAATTTCCATCCAAAAATCTAAAGAGAATAAGATTCCTGAAAAAGATGCAAATCTTGATCAAGAAAATATTTGTCTAAAATAAGATGTTCCTATACAATCAAAGGATGAGAAAATAAAACAAACTCCTATAGTTCCTCTAGTAGAACATCCTTTTATTTATTTACAAGATCCACCTTTTCATAAAATACTCAAAATTGATAAAGGAATATAAAAGAAAATTGTTTTACCAAACTACGATATGCTAGATGAACTTAAAAATATTTGCATCAAAATTCCTTTACTCCAAGCCATAAAGGAAATACCAATATTTGCAAAAAATATCAAGGATATATGCATTAGGAAACTAGGAAGAAAAAAAAAAGATGTTAAAAAGATCCAATTGGTAGGAAAAATTGTTGAAATTATGATGGAGAAACCTATTGTTCAAAAATATCTAGATCCAGGTAGCCCCATTGTAAAAATTCATATCAATTGTATTGAGATTCCAAACAATTTGATTGATATCAAAGCAAACATTAACATTATGAGTAAACAAACAATGGAGCAACTAAAGCTTCCCAATCTTCAATATACTCCAACATTATTACAATTAGAAGATAGAACTGTTATTAAACCAGATTGTGTATTAGAAGATATATATGTTTCTCTATATTCTTGGGAATGTCCTATAGACTTTAGGATTTTAATCCCCAAGAATAATTTAGGAGGCTATCCATTGATCCTTGGTATACCTTGTCTAGCTATAGATGGTGCATTCATAAGTTGTAGATTTGGTGATATGTATATATCTGATGGATATTCCACTAAGAAATTTAGATGCTATTCTCCCACAAAAACAATAACTGAAGTAGAAAACGAAATTTGGATAGATGATGATGATGATGAAGAATTTGATAATATGCAATCAGTATATATTTTTTTCAGAATGAGACGAGGAAGATCAATTGATAAATTTAATGAATAATAATGATTCTTCTTCTTATTGTGAACAAGATCAAAGTTTTCAAGAACAATGTAATATTGAATATCTATCATCTTATCAAATGGCTTTAAATTATATGGAAAAGTTTGGAAATTATCAAGTAGAAATTTTTCTAGGCAAAACATTGAATATAATTATAACTTGGAAGAGTTTCAAAAGAATAAATTGATAAAGATGCTACAAAAACGTTCATTTGCTTATGCACGAGAATATACTGATATGAAAGGAATTGATCTTAAGACTTGTATGCATCATATTTATATCCAAGAAAATGTCGAACCATTTAGAAAACCTAAGAGAAGAATGAACCCTAATATGAGAGAAATTGTAAAGAGGAATTACAAAAGCTATTGAATGTGAATTTCATTCTTCCAATATTATATAGTCAATGAGTGTCACATTTAGTTATTGTTCCAAATAAAGATGGAAAATGGAGTGTGTGTATTGACTACAGGAAATTAAGCAAAGCTACTTTCAAAGATCATTTTCCACTTCCTTTTTAGATCCGAAGTATTAGTTACCTTGGAAAGAAAGAAGCATTTCTCATTTTTAGATGGTTTTAGTGGATATAACCAAATCCAACTAGCACCAGAAGATCAATATAAAAATATTACATGTCCATAGGGAACATATGCCTATAGGGTACTTCCCTTTGGATTGCACTTTCCACATTCCAATGAGCAATTTTAGGTATTTTTTCTTATCTAATTCATGATTGTGTGGAAGTATACATGGATGAATTTACTGTGTATGGAGATAATTTTGAGGAAGATATGGAAAATTTGGAAATTTTTTTTATTAGATGCAAAGAAGCAAGCCTTTCGTTAAGTCATAAGAAATGTTTTATGATGTTTAATGATGGGATTGTTTTAGGCCACCATTTTTCAAGTGATGGAATTAAAGTGGATACATCTAAAATAAAAGAAATTTCTAAAATTTTAGTACCTGTTTGTCAAAGAGATGTTAGAAGTTTTCTTGGATTTACTGGATATTATAGGAGATTCATAGAAAATTTCACATAAATAGCCTCTCACTTTTCAAACTTATTACAAAATATTGTGAATTTTTATGGAACTATGACTTTCAAAAATCATTTGAGACATTGAAACAAAATATCACTGAAGCACCAATTCTAATAGGACCTAATTGGTCTCTTCCTTTCCACATTTCTACTGATGCTTCAGACACAACTTTAGGTTCTGTATTGGGACAAAAATATTTAAATCCTTATAATATATATTATATAAGAAAAAACTTGACTCCAATAGATTTAAATTATACTATAATAGAAAATGAGTTTCTAGTTGTTTTACATGCCATTAATAAGTTTCATCATTACATCACTCGTTATGAAACTTTTATTCATACAAATCATTCTTTTATTAGATATATAATGAACAAACCAATTACTAATGGAAGAATTACAATATGGTTGTTATTGTTACAAGAATTCAACATTACTATTCTTGATAGACTGGGAAAAAAAAATACAATGGATGATTTTATTTCTAGAATGCAGAATAATAATGATGATGTTCCTGTAAAATATAATTTTCCTAATGAGTATCTTTTTGCACTATCTACTAAATCACCTTGGTTTGTAGATATTTCTAATTATTTAGCTACAAGAAAATTACCACCACAATTATTAGCCAGGGAAAAACATAAAGTTGTCAAAACTAGTGCACCTTATTCTTGGATAGATGGAGAATTATACAAAACTGGACCCGAGCTTATCATTCGAAGATGTGTTCGAGAAAATGAATTACCATAGATTTTGAAAGATTTTCATGATGAGCCATGTGGAGGACACTTTTATGATAAAATAACTGCTCACAAGATCCTTATTTTAGGATATTATTGGCCATATATTTTCAAATATGCCAAAGAATAGGTCAAAAGATGTGATATTTTTCAAAGAATGGGAAAACATATGCCATTATATGAAATTCCTCTACAACCACAAGTACTTATAGAGAATTTTGAAAAATGGGCTCTAGATTTTGTTGGACCAATAAATCCTACATATAAACAAAAAAGGTATATAATTGTTTGCACAAATTATATTATAAAATGGGTAGAAGCTAAACCTCTTTCATTTGCAACTGAAAATTTCGTAGTTACATTTATTTTTGAGGATATATTTACTCGCTTTGGTGTTCCAAGAGAAATTGTAACAACTCAAGGTACTCAATTCACATCCAAGTTGGCGAAAAAGATCATGGAGAAATATAAAATCAAGCATCAGAAGTCTAATCTGTATCATCTAAAAGTTAATCGACAAGTGGAATCCACCAACAAATAACTTGAATCAATTCTCACCAAGACTATGCATTTGCATAGGAAGGATTGGCCATAAAAGCTTCTAGAAGCACTATGGGCATACCAAAACACAAACACAATTGGACATACTCATTATGAGCTTGTATATGGGAAGAAAGTTTTGCTTCCAATTTAATTCCAAGTGGAGACCTTCAGAACAACTACCAAATTGGGCCTTGATCTATGAGAATCCTAAAAACAAATATTAGCTCAATTGAATGAGCTCAATGGGATCCGACAAGATGTTATCCACGAAACCATCATAATTCAACAATAGAACAAGATGGCATGATAGATTTATCAATACTAAAAAGTTCAATTCAGGTGACTGGGATTTTCTTTTTTATTCCAAATTTAAATATTTTCAAGGAAAGTTTCAAACTCATTGGCTTGGTCCTTATGGGATAGATATTGTTTATGAAAATGAAGTAGTTAAGATTAAAAATATTGATGATAAAAAATTTACCTTCCTTGGTAATGGTCATATATTAAGATTTTATCATAAACCACTAACAAAGGAAGAGTTTGTCAAATATTTGCAAGAAAATTCTGAATTTCAGTTGGTTAAGAAAGGAGATTATTCTCCTCATTCTCCAACTCAATTGTAATTTTTTTTTTCATTTAAAAAAAACAAAATTTCCCGGATGCAGGTGATCTTTAAGGATGGTTATAAGGCGAGCCCATGGAGTGGCACATGGCTTAGCCACATGGCCACCCATGGGCTCCAGCCGCGGGCATTTAATCACCTTAGCTGCACCCACAGAAGCTCATTTAATCCGCTCGCTTGTCGATGCTCTCCCTTTCTCTTAAAAATGACTTCGCAGGGCAGTCTCCCTCCATCGCCATTGCCATCGAGCTACACTTGTCCCCATGAAGTCTCAGAGTCGAGCACCCGAATGCCTACAGCTAGGCGATGCAGTCTCCTTTGTTGCATTGAATTTTTCCCTGGCTTTCATATATCGCACAGTCTTTACTGTAGTTTGAAATTTGTCTCTATGCCTCGTCAGCCCTAGGCTCCTTGGTCCTCTGCTCTGTCGGTCTCACAGCCTGCTGCTCTTTCATCCCAGAGGTCTCAACCTCACAATTGTGTCTCCACCATGCCCCAACGCCATCGTATGATATGTCACCGAGCCAATAGCCGAGGCAGAGAGTCCAGACCTCCAATTCCCACTCATTTTGATTCCTCCTCTCCATCGTTGGACAATTCACTTGGGCAACACCCTGCCACCTATAGTGGGCGTGGCCGAGACTTGGCTTCGAGAAGGTCTCTCTCCCCGCCATTGAACCCTCCCTCCACCAATTCTCCCCCATCGCTGCCTCACTTGGAGACGTTGACCTCCCCGCTGCCTGCACACTCTACTCAATTTTTTTATCACTGTACCCTGGACCGACCACACATTACGGCTACTATAACTACAAGCTTCAAAGAGGAAGCTATCAGTGTTGATAGCCCTCGTCCTAAGAAATTTCACAAGAAGTCTACCTCAGACTCAATGCCTCCACAACATATTGGTAAAGCGGCTGTCCACGGTGCTCCAGCCTAAGTCATGTAGGGAGCGCCAGTTTCTAGCAGCAGAAGCAAAAGCACCGACAATGGAGGAAAGGGCAGTGACAACAGCAGTGAAGAATGGTCGGGTGATGATGGAGATCCAGGTAGTGCATGCACCACCAATGTTTCTGAGCATGAAAATGATGACAACCATGACAAGCAAGCTGATGAAATTGAGGATTTTAGGTGTCTCATTGTGGAGGAGACACCTCCCCTGGGTAATGATACCTAAATTTTCAGGTATTTTTCTAGTTTTTGGTTTCTAGTTTCAAGTTTTTTTGGGAATTTGTTTTCCAGTTCATTATGATGCTTTTAAACATTTATCATCTCTCCCTGTACGAAGCTGGTTTCCCCCTAGAGGGCAGCTATAGAACAACTAAGATGGTTGGTTTCCCCTTCTGGGGCAGTCATAGTTTTGGTATTTTGCATACCAATGCCTCCAGAATAGGCTAGAATTGCCGAGGCTCGCACTTCCATGTATTATATGTTTCATAAATAGAATTTAGTCTTATTTAGAAATAAAATAAAATAATAATAATAATAATAACAAAATTATATAAATATGAAAACAAAAAATGTTGGCATACTTATATAGAAAATATTAACTGAAAACCAAGGGTCCTTATAAGTTTATATTTTCATAATAAATTCCCTTCTCTTGTCCCTATTTCTTTCTATCCTTATTTTTCTCATAAATTTAAGGTGGTAAGCAATAATTTTGAAGACCAATTTTCTTCACTGACCACAAAAAGTAGCAACAACAATAAAGAGTCTTTTCCTGACCGAACAACAAAATTCAAGAAATAATAATAAAAAACATAATTTATATAATTATGCAGTTGATCTTTAATTCTGCAGCCAAGTGTGAATTCTACATCTACATCAACATCAGAAAATCCACAACAAAAGAAGATCAAGGGAATTCACAAGCAAATGTATGCATAATGTTGAATTATTTTTCATATAAGAACATTAGGTTTTAATTCATGGGATGATTTTAGTAAAGAAAAGTTTAAATCATTGAAATATCTTATAAAACTTCCAAAAATCATGTTCTTTATCATAATCATTATACCCCATTCCCACATCATTACTAAGTCGGTCACATCAATCCGATCAAAATCAATCACATCTCTCCGATCCTATGAAATCAGATCTAGGAATCGTGGGTAATTATATGAAAATAATAGTCCTATCATAAAACAAATTCTCCACGAGCACCTTATTCCATTATTATTTTACTCCACCTCATTCCATTTCACTCATTCCTGAAACCCTTACCATTCAACTTCTCTCATTTCCTTTGTATCAACCTTCCATCTTCCATGTCGAAAGGAAATAGTCGGAGACCAAGACTTATCCTCACCATGGGTATTATCGTCTGATTTGAACCAAACATAATTAAGTTTCTTCAAGCATACCCAAGAGTTAGGGACAAGTTAACCAACTAGGGTGGCTTAGGTTCTTTGAAAAATTTGACATGCATGAGACAAAGGTCCCCAAAACTTTTTCTCCAAATTTTAATGGGGTTGAGGCAGAAATTGGAGACATAAAGCTGATCTTAACATAATCTATCATGGAATAAGCTATGCGATTGCCCATATACAGAGAAAGTTGGTTCAAGAAAAGGAAAATCAAGGATAATGACTCGGTAAACTTCCTCAGAGAATCATGTATGGATATATCCATCTTTAAAAAGGGAATTCAAGTTACAACACTAAAAGGGAAATGTAGAAATTTATTATTGGTTATCTAGAAATTTTTAACTCGTGAAGGAAATTTTGGAGCTATGTTTTTCTACCATGCCCAACTCTTAATGCATTTTTATTGATGGGCATCTAATATACAGAGAGACTCAAAATCCATTGATAATGCTTTATACTACCACAAACTTATCAAAAATTTTATAGAGGCACATTTAGAAGCAAAGGGGGACAATTGACAAGCTTTCCTAGTTCACAACCATTTTATAGAAATCCAAGAGGAAGAAACAAGTAGTAGGTTTAAAAGAAGTTGACGAAGGTTAGCATCAAACCCTAACCGTAAAGAGAAAATTGAAGGAGATAGTCTAGAACATAATGAAACAGAGGCACCAAAAGACCCGTTTGAGGTTTATACCTCACTCCCAGTATTTTGAAAAGTGTAAACAGAAAAATGAAAAACAAAGTCTTAGAAGAAAGAAATCTAGCCTAAATTCTAATCTACCTGAAGAAAATGAAAAAGAAAAAAAGAGAAAACAAGAGGTTAGAAAAGGAAAAAATCAAGACATTGAAGGATAAGGAGTAAAACTGACAAGTATGAGAATTTTAAAATTTTTAAATACATAGTCTCCAAACATTATTGATCTCGAAGAAGAATGACATAAAACACCAACTCAAACAATGAGTCCAACGAGGAAAACACCAGATATTGACCCAGCTCAACAGGAAATTTATGACTATGTGGAATCCTTGGAACAAAGATATAACAACCTTGGTTAAAAATCCATGTAAAAAAGTATATAAGGTCACAGTCACAGGACATGTATTCCAAGCTGAATGTTAGGAAAAAACATTCTAGTGTGGTGTTGAAGGCTCGAAATTATCTGCCTACAACATTATAAGGGAGACCATCCGGTTTAGACCTTAAAGCAACTGATTTTCCATTTGGAATGGTGGTTTCGACTGATTAAACTAGGTCCAGTTACCTTTTCCCTATTTTTATCAGTTTAGTATGTGCCTTTAGTTACCAATAGGCAGGGAGATCAGATCGATTATTTTTGCTGATCAAGCAAGAGAATGACCCTTAAGCTATTTTAACAGCACAACCAAACCACTCTAAAGTTTTGCCTCTTAAAAAAAGGAATTTTAGAATGCAAAAGATATGATAACACATGCAATATCTAATCTAAGATGCAATTAATCTAACCTATCTCGATTGAAGGAAAGGGAAATCCTTTTCTTAATCGAGATCCAATTAACTTAATGGGGAAAAGAAGCTTTAAAGAATTGGAATTAAGATGAAGGAATTAGATCAAGGGGATATCTCACAAGATCTAATTCCTCATTAACATAAATACTAACAATTAAACACTTAGTAAATATTTACATAAGAGCATATTGAAAATATATCCAATTCCTTATTTATCATATGCATCAGAAATAAAAATATTCAAGATGAATTACTGAATTAGTTTGAATAAGACATCATGTAGGCAAGCAAACAATTATTATCCTAAATCGTAAGATAGCTTGCCGATCTAAGATTATAACTATTTGTTCCTATGAAAAACTTATTTTCTCATATTATATCTAAAATTGATCTTGTAGAATAGTCTAAGCAGGCTTATAAATGAATTAACGCTCAAGATTCAACAATAGTGCATGAATTTGATTATTAACTCATACATTTGAAATATAAATTGAAAGATTGAAATAATAATTCATTTTAATTAAATTTTTTAAACAATAGTGCTAAACATCATTAAATGAAATAAACCTTTATTAATAAATAAAATAAAATGACGGTTGCTCACAATATGGCAGTAGTGCATAATCCTATAGCTCTACAATTGATCTCTGCTTGCAAAAATGACCCCCTCCTTACAATAGTAGTACATGATAAAAAAGAGTTTCTCTACAAATAGATGAAAACAAAATAAATATCGAGCCTTCTTCCCCCATGATTGGAATCCCCACTCTCCCTACAACTCTAAATCCTCATTATAGTAGTGCGTTTCGAGAATTTGAGAATTACAGAGAAGATAAAAACCATAATACATTCTGCAAGCCACTATTTATAATTTTAGAAAAGAATTTTCAATAGGAAAGTTGTTGAAGTGTACATCTGCTCCATCAATTTTCATTGGAATAAAATCCTATTCTTATATTTCTAGAGCATTCTCATTGATTGAGATCTTCTTCTCCTCATCTCTTCCATTGTTTCCCTGCAAAAACCAATCAAAATTAAATTAAAATGCAAAATAAATCCAAAATACCAAATATGGAATTAAAACATATCCAATTAAAACGTAATTACATAATTAAATAAAAATAAATATGAGCTTTTTGTTGATGTCCATGAAGATATAATTAGTCAGGTAGAACATAGATGAATGGATCTACAGTCAGTAGAAGTCATGAGCAAATGAAAATGCAAAAAATTAAACCCAGAAAGTTGGTTTTGTTTAAAAATTCAGAGTTTGATCTTCTACTAAATTTTAGACTCGTTAAATGATCAAATATGGTAATGAAACAACTTCCAAAATGTTTTCCATGATTTTATCTATCCAATAAGCCATCCCGGGCCTCATTTGACTAGATAAAACTCAACTTATAAACTTTTAAAATTGAAAAGTAAAAATTGTCAAAATTCTAAAAACTTAATTAAACTTATCAATTATTAAAATTAATTAATTATAATCATAAATTAATTAATTTTAAAATATAATTTTAAAAATTAATTAAAATATATTTATATTATATTAATATTATTATTAAATTATAATATAATGAAAGTTATAATAAAAATATAATACTAGCAATTGCACCGAGAGGTGCAAGGGAACACCGAAAGGAGGATGCATGAATTATGAGAAAAATAGCTTTGATAGTTTCTTGAGCAAACATTACTTGAGCTCGCATTAGTGAGGAGGCTCATTGACCTATTTGAGTAAAAGGATACAGAAATGGTTGTCAATCCCTGTCAAATCTCGAGAAATCGAATTGATATTGGTTGCCACAAACTAAAGCTCGTGTTGAATAAAGTCGCTCAAGTTTGAGGCATCATAAACCAAGATACCCAATATTAATGCTACAAATTCAAATCAGGAACTCCCTAAGGCTGCTTTAGGACTCCCTAATCTGACTGAATAATTTTCTTTGGCTTTCTTCCATCTTTCGCGTATCCACTATGGAAAAAATCACGAGAGTAAGAAAATTACAACCTCTGTAATTTTCGGGGATGTTTCCTTTCTATGCTTTTCCAGAACTCTCAAACCTACACGTTAACATCTTCCCTCATCCGTGGAATTACCCTTGTCATGATGATATGCCTCTATTTCATTTTTTATCATTATTGTATATTAACTTTGGATGAAAACTCTTATGACCTTGCAACAAATTTAGTACTATTGCTAATTCATCATTCCCTTGGAGATGATCAAAAGGAAAATTTCAATGTATATCAGTATATTATTATTTGGGCTTTGGTATATTGTTAATTGGGCTCGGGGGAGAATGTCAAGCACATCAGTGTGACTGATTCTGCTTACAATATGAGAGCTACAATCTAGCACAAAAAAGTAAGCAATGCCATGATTGAAAAGCTGCAAAAATCCACACTTTTGGAATAGACAAGCCACTCAACAACCTTATCCACGTTGCAGTAAACAGATCTGGGTAGTGAAAACTCTCCAATATTACCAATAAGTTGTAGTTCAATTAAGCACATTAAACCTAGCTGGCTTTACATTTACCATCCTAAAGACTCTAGCTCCAATTTACTTCACTATTTTGGTAAAAGCATACTTCACTGTTATTACATTCAAATGTTAGATAGAAAAATCCTTTTGCAGCAAATTTTTTGAGAAACCTATGGAACTAAGCAGCAGCAGTGTAAGCATTATTAAAAATAGAATATTTAAACATTGAATGCCAATGTCGAGGCAAAACAAGTTTTCCAGACTTCAAAATATCGACTTCAAAAATATTGTCATTTTCTGTCCCATTTTTTTGTGGTTAATTATTGGTCAGTAAGTTAGTTAATACACTGTTTTGGCTTTACATTTACCATCCTAAAGGCTCTAGCTCCAATTTACTTCACTATTTTAGTAAAAGCATACTTCACTGTTATTACATTCAAATGTTAGATTTCAAAATCCTTTTGCAGCCAATTTTTTCCAAAACCCGTGGAACTAAGCAGCAACAGTGTAAGCATTATTAAAAATAGAATATGTAAACAGAATGCCAATGTCGAGGCAAAACTAGTTTTCCAGACTTCAATTTTTTGACTTCAAAAATATTGTCATTTTCTGTCCCATTTTTTGTGGCTAATTATGGATCAGTAAGTTAGTTAATAGACTGTTTTAATTTGAATCATTGGCACTGAGAAACATGGTTTAAACTCGTTTCTCTCTTGGTCGAGAAATATGGATGTGTTTATTTGGGAGGGCACTTCTTCTGAAATCCATTTATTTATTTATTTTTGGTAAAAACATAAAAATGTATAATTTAATTAATGTTCGGGGAGTTTATTTTCTAATTACATTATTTACATTATATGCTTCTTTATTAATATTAATAAATGTTTTCACTACCAAATAATCCAATTTATTTGTGAATGTTAATAAACTTCTAATTTGAATTTAAATTGAATAAATAAAGAAACACCAATGAGAAAGGTACACATTGTACAAAAACTTCCTTAAGAATATCTCAAGCTTATTACTCAATAAAGTAAACTCTATATACCTAATATTTAGATTTCATTATTTACACCCAGCAAGATAGACCGCAGAGCTCAAAATAACATGGAAAATAAATTTGGCAGCATATATAGCCCCCAAGTCTGGCACTAGATCCAAAAGAAATCCATGCTATGTAGTGCACCCCAAACCTTAGTAAATTTTTTACCAAGCAACTTCCAAAAAAAAGGAATACTGAGAAAATTAAATCAAACAAAGTGGATTCTTTGAGGGGGATGTCAACTTTTTTGAAATCCAACCAAATCCCTTATAAAATAAATAACACATTTATGAGATCGTGTTAAATAAAAAAAATAAAAAACACTCTAATTCAACTATCCTGAAAAAGGGAAATTTATTTTCCTGGTCCGGTTTTACATCACGTGAGTGTCTAAGAACTCAATCCTCAACAAGTTCATCTTCTTTCTTGAAAGCTAGTTCAGATTCTCTATGCTCAATAGACGCAGAGTTTAAATTTTGGAACCAAAAGCTGAGCTTCAAAGTGTTACTAAGAATGTAATATGAGGAAAATGAGTCCAAAGGCTCTGATATGCAGTTTTGTTTAGTGTTGGAAGCTTTTCAGATTCAGAAGGATAATGCTTAGGGTTGGCTAACAAGTTGAGTCAAGTGTTATAATATTATGATTGATAATGGAAATTCTACGAATTGTATTATTATATCATTATGTGAAGGCAAAAAGTGTTGCACTGTCGTGGCATAAATATGGAGTCAGAGTTAAAAATTTGTGTATAATAAAATATCAGCACACTTCGTTCGTTCTGCTTGTGTTTTGTTGATCATCTCTGTAAAATGCATTATAAACAGGTGAAGGAATCAAATTTGAATCATAACAATTTGAACCAGTCATGACAATGGGGATTCATTGTAAAAATAAGTCCATTTTAAATCTAATCTATGTTGTGATAAGCTCCAGAATAATCTATTTAAAACGAACTAAATTTATTTATGTGCAACTTTCATTTACATCATAAACTGAGACGAGCTTACAGTTTATACCACCGGAATCTAAACACTAAACTATAACAGCAGTTGTACACACAAACCTTGCTATGTTATCGGTAAGACTCACATGAAACACCAACAGTCACATAGATGATGAAATAACTTTATGAGGCTTATGGGAATCTTCCTTGAATGAGAAATGATAAATCTCAATCCAATAGGAATTTGACTTATCAATGTCATGCACCTGTCCGCTTGCACCTCAATAAGGGATCAAAATTTATATGGAAGATCATTGGATGGCACCTTTGCCATCTGCGCGTTATTTGATCTCCTGGCATAACACTAGATGGTATTGAATTATGTTGCGAATCTACGATCTCGGACGAGACCTATGAGACACCTCAGATCTGATACTTCTCCACAAAAACAGTATGGGCTCGTGGCCCTTCAATGTAATCCGGTGTATTAGCTTTCATGAACCAAAGCAATCAACTTGTCCCTGCAAATAAATTTGAAACCAGTGCTCTCAACCCAGAAATGATCATACTGATGAATAACTCCTATAATTTATGCTCTCGATCTGCGTTAATTTCTAGCACAAGACTGATCTTAGATGGGCTAAATTGACCTCTAGACAGAGAGGCAATTTGACCCTCAGCAATAATTATTTGGCCTCTTATCTGAAGAATTTCAGTACTAGAGTAATCAACAACTCGTCTTCTTGTTAAATAAATTGATCTCCAGAAATAGCAATTCAAACCGCAACATAAATATTTAATTCCGACGGAAATGCTTGGAAATTGCAGCACAAGGTTGCCACGTGCGAGTTGAATACTTGCTCTCTCCGAAAATTTGCACTCTTCGCGAATTTCTTCTACGAGTCGTCGAGGTCACGGATCGACTCCTGCGGATTCTGGACGAGGCCAGCCAGACGGGCAGAGGCTTTGGATTTTCAGGACATTCTGCAACATTTATAATACATGCACAGTTGCATTCGAGATCGATCCGGCTAGCTTGGATGCGAGCCATTGTGGCGATCGAGGACAGCCAGAGGACAGGCATATGACTTAAACACCCACCCATAACGCGACCTCACCCAATACTATTTCGCAACATGTCAGAATATAACCGGATATAAGGACGATAAAGAAACGTTTTGATTGGGTGGGGTGAACAGTGTTTTCTCACCCCATTCCAACAAAGATAACGCATCCGGCGTAATTATACATTATAACTAATCCAATAAAAAAGATTAAAGCGAAAAGACATTTACTAGCCATGGGAGTTAATGGTAATGAAGTATGGTGAGGTGGAGTGATAAGGAGGTGAGGGTGATGTAAGGATGACATAGGCGAAGGGATAACGTGGAGCAGGAGTCAAAACCAAAACCTTATGATAAATAAAAATAACCAATCACATAAAAATGAAATTGCAAATCACAAATTTTAAAACGAATACATAAAGTTTTGTGATAAGTGATATATCACATTGCAATCGCAATTTTTCTCACATCATCGTAAAAATTTTTATATAGTATTTTTGTATTACATCGCAATTTTTATTTTGATTTTTTCTTTCAAATTGGGATTTTGGAAGGATGGAGGTGATGTGGAGTGGGGTCTATGTGGAATTAAAAATTTTACAAAATGAACTGCAACTATTTTCTAATTTTAAGATTTCAGGTTTGACAATTTTTAAAAATAAGAAATTGGAGTAAATTATTGAGATCCCAAAAACATATTTTTTAACTGTTCTACGATTTGGTCCGGTCATTTTGTAAGATCATTAGTGAAAAATGAAAAAAATAATAAAAATTAACTATGGATTAATATTTACAATGAAAGATTATTTTAATTGCAAAAATTAAAATAATATATATTTTTTACATTTTTTTTAAACGTGGCGACAAAACGATGAAACTTTAAAGGAGTGGCAGTTGCAAAATGGTTAACCAAATTAGGTGAAACAAGTATCGACAGAAAGCTTGCTAAAATTATATTTCAATGAAACAATCAAAATAGAAATCCACTGAAATAAAAAAAAATAGAAAAATTGTAGGACAATTAGATTAGTGAAAATCTTAAAAGGTGTTTAGCCAAACAGTAATAGAAAGGGTACCCATTATTTAAGGTAAATGAATTAAAAATTGGAGGTGTTGGGTTTTCCCTACAACAATGGCGACACATGGGAGAAGAACCAACTATCTCTTATTAAAGATAATGAACTTAAATCTACCCAAATATTAAAAATAATGGAGTTCATGAAACCGTCTAACAGTGAAACATTTCATTAAGTCCCACATAAATAGATTAAGCAATATGAGTTTGTAAAGGTAAGTATTCAAAGCAGACTTAGAGTAAAAGTCATGAATCCAAATTTTGGAAAATTTTTTTTTAAAGTTACCTCATATGAAAAAATAGAAGAAGGTACAAAAATAGTTTTTGACAAAACATATATCCATTTTTATGAATGGTCTCTAACATCGCTTTGCTGCCAGCGAACATGAAAAGTACCATGATGAAGTTGTATTTTATGCCATACAAGCCTAGCCTCGTTGCCAACGAGAGTCCATAGCCCCGACGAGTTTAATTCTATTTCCCATGTTTGCTCATTAATCACCCTTTTGATAAGTGCATTTGTAAGATTTTAGTTTATGATGTATTTGAGTGAAAGAGGTCGAATGGTAGTAGAGACTTATGTTAATGGATATAATATTTTCATAATGTTGACTCCAAGTCCTTTCCCCACGTCTATCAATCAAAGGCTTTTATAAAGTGGAGGGGTGGGATGGATCCATTGAGTTAAACTCAAATCAGTTCTTTCCATGAAAAGGTAAACTATATTACTTAGAAAGGATGTGTGTTCCTTCATGAAAAGATTGAAAACAAGAGGGATTTATGGTTCCATAAGGATATGTCTTTAATGATAAATGTAGTTCAATGAAATATGCAGAGTTAATATTTCCCATGTATGCCAACCATTTTTGGGTGAGAAAAAAGGCCTTCCATATAAATCATGACATAGTCTCCAAAATACACCAAATCCGAAAGAAAAAGAACTTCAAAAAATGTAAAAATGGAGAAAGTAAAAGTTGAAAGAAAAAACTAAAAGATAAACCCCAACAATACTGTTTTTACAAATTTCTCAACAAAAGAAGTAAAATAAGATAATCATGTGAACATTCCTTCTTATGTTGAGATTTTAATAAATTTTATCTTGCAAAGTTATAAGAAATGAGGCTCTCAAAATGTAAAGGTTAAGTAACAATGTTGAGATATAACAAGCTAATGAGAGGTCTCTATTTTCTACAAATGTTCGTGTTCCAAAGCAAAATCATGCATAAAAAACATCTTAAGAATATTTTAATAAAATTAATGCTCAAGAAATTGAATAAAGGTTTAGAAACTCCCTAGTTAGCTGATTCGTTGAGGATTGTTACTATTTTTTTTTTTTAACTTGAAAGTAAACCAAGAAAAGGGGAATGAGCTTCAAATAGGATCTAGTGGAGGCATGATAAGTTTTATGAGGAGCTGCAAAACAGAGTTGTATATCAGCAAAAACTAAAAAAAAAACTGAAACCAAAAGTAAATAAATGAAAATGAATTAAAGTGGGCATATGAAACTTACCATTGGAGAATTTCATTTAATCTACGTGAGAGATATCATCTTCTCCAATACTAGCTAACTTCTTCCTTTAATTAGAATTAAAATCATGAAGAAGTTGAATTTAATTAAATCTTATTGACCCAAAATCATCATTCATTAAATATAAAGAAAGTAGTAAAGTAAAAAGGAAACAATGTTTCATGTTCAGGGAATCAGAAATAAAGCAAATCCATCAGAAATGAGAATGAAGATATATTTTTTCATGAATTGCAGCAATGTTTGTTCTCTTTATTACAAGTATCATATCTGCTCCATGATTTTAATAATTTGTTAAAAATCAAAACCAAATCCAGGACAATGTAATACAAATGTGTAGATGGAGAGGCTTTGAATTTCGTATGTTAAATATAGAGTGATATATCAAAATTGAAACATAAAACTCAAAAAATGGGTTTAACCATGCTCCAATATCTTTACCTATTCCAAATCCCTTATCGATTGTTGTATTACCAAGGTGGTTGCTCAAAAGTGCCTTGAAAAGTAAATGAAGATGCTCACTAACAGTTGATTGAGAAACTAAAATGTGCATCTAATAAGAAGTCAAAGGCAAAAATGTAAATAAACCACAAGTTATGAAATTTCTCATTAGTGAAGTAGATTTCCGAAAAGAGTAAAAAGATGCCTAAGTGCACACACCATGAAGAATTTATATTCCTATAGTCACAAATTCATCCCGATGAATGAATACTTGGATTTAATGAAATTATGATTGAAACACATCCAAGCTCTTGACCAAAAATATAATCAAAGAAAACTTCATGAAAACAAAGTGGAAGATCAAAATGATTTGATTAGAGACCTAGGAAAAATAACCTGATATTCGGAAGTTCTGAGTTTTCAAGAGAATAAAAGAGAAAGGTAAGAGCTCAAGTTTTCCAAAATTATTAATGATCAAAACTCCGATAAATAAAAACCTTGATTCATAATATTATGACGACATTTGTTTCACGGAAGTTTAATTAAATTTCACCTCTGATACAAGAAGTTTGGGTATTTGAAATATTAAAGGGAAGCAAGATCTTGGAATTTTTTTTTTGTGTGTAAATTTTACAAACAAAACTTACGATATTAATTATGTTCGATAAGGAATGCTTGTTAAATGTAAAATGTAGGAAAATTGTCTTTCTAGAACATCAAACATTCACGTATCGGAGGTTAAAAGTTTCATAAGAGTTTATAAAGTAATTCTGATGACTTTAATTCTGATAATGAGATAATTTGAAGTTTTGTAAAAATGACTGCAAGAGCACTTACATTTACGTGTAAAATAAACTTCCAAGGAAAGGAGTCTGAGATGTAATAAATATGAGAATAGATCAAGTGTTAAATATCTCAAAACACTTTTCTGAAGTCAAATTAGTTTACAAAGCTCTAAGACCACAAAGTTCCAGTGAAGATGGTGAAATAGGGGTCATTTCATTTGCTAAATATAATAGACATAATGGTAAAGGAAAAGGAAATGTAGATATCCGAGATGTAAATGCCAGAATTTTCTTTGAATCCCTCTGATATAATACAAACCCGATGATCTAATAAGCTGAAAAATTTGAAATTCTAAGGAAAATATCAAAAAATGAAAAACAGAGGATTGGGATTTCAAATTTCACTAATTTAGAGGCTCTCAGTCCCTTCAGAAGAAATGAATATCACTAAAGGGAAAAAAATTGATGAGTGCGATGCAATGGTTTATCTCAATTTGGAAAATTTTAAGATTTGGAACATGCATAGATAAAATCACGAATAAGATCATTCACTACAAGCGTTTCGTGTGAAAATTTCCTCGGTTTGTAACAAAGTAGAGCAAAAATGAGTGTAAGAATTTCACTCCAGCCGCACCGATTAGAGGCTAAATATGATTATTTACTCATATCATTTAGTAAAAACATAAATCCTGAGTTTATGCACAAATAAGCTTCATCAGAAAAAAATATCACATAAATATTATGTTAGGTCCCTATATTACTAGTATAGTCCCTTATTGTTGTTAGTGTAACCCCCTTATTGTTATTGTTGTACCCCTGTAACCACCATATTGTTATTATTGTACCCTTACATTATTATTGTTAGGTCCGATAGGATTACATTGTGGCCCCATGGACTCCTATATATAGAAAGGAGGTTTTTTCATTTGTAGCATTCAAGAATTGTTCATTTAAGTAATGTATTGGAGGTTTCCCCCTCGAAGTGGCTGATTTCTAATGCATTGATCTCTCTTTTCTTCTATTTTTGGAACTAGTTTCACAACATTTGGTGTCAGAGCTTTGGATTCTAGGGTTTCGCTGCTCCAAACAGGTCATCGTGGAATTTTCGCTATAACTTTTTTTATACGAAGGTTTCGAAGCTGAAACTTTTAGAGCGTGAAGCTGAAATCTTGAGGAACATTGTCACAAAATTTCAGAGCTTGGTTCGCAATAGTTTCAGAGATATGGTCTATGGAAGATAGGGATTTTTGTAGGCTCCTGAATTTAACCTAAACAGGTCATCGTAGCATTTTCGTTATAGCTTTTTTTCTACGGGGTTCCATAAGCGAAATTTTTTACAAAGCGAAGCTACCATCCTGAGGAACGTCATGAACAAATTTCAGATATTGATTCACATTATTTCTGGAGGTAGGATCTGTGGAAGTTAGGGCTTTTTCAGGCTCTCGAATTTCATCTCAAAGAGGTGATCGTGGGAAAATCTTCATAACTCTCTCTCTGAGCATAGCATTGGAATTATATAAAGAGTGGCTACAAGTACACGGATTTTAGTTTCTTTTCTATCAATTTCAGAGCCGAAGAAGGAAACAGTGACACGTGGCAAGTCGTACAAGTTCTCTCTACTAAACCAATCCATAATTAGGTCATTGTGGGAGATTGGACATAACTTTGCCTTGAAGAATCCAAATTAGGTCAGACCTGTGGCATTTGAAAGAGGATTAAGAGGGCTACCTCAGGGCTAAATTTCAAATATTGAAGATCTAAAATCATAGAGATAATTCAGTTTAAATATCGTGCTCCTCAAAGCAAGAAAAAGGTGTGTATTTTTATTTTTATTTTTTTATTTTTTTCCGAATGACATAAGTCTTGTGTAAAAAATTAGTTTGAAATGATTCCAAGGGCCTATTGAGAATATATATCAGTATTGGGTTCTAAAATGACCCCTAAAAATAATTCAACACCCATTAAGCCTTTAGAAGTCTCTACTATGACTCATGAAGATGAAGAATGACAACATGACATATCAAAATTACAAGAGCAAGTGAAACAAATTTCGCTCTCGCAGAGAGAAACAAAAAATGACATGGAAGTTTTGAAGAAAGGCGTGGAAACTATGATGGATGGTTTGAAGAAAGGCGTGGAATCTAAGATGGATGGTTTGAAGAATGCCATGGAAGCTAATATGGATGGCATGGAAACTGGCATGGAATCTAAGATGGATGACATGGAAGCTAAGATTGATTAAAAAATGGAAAACATGAAGAATTATCTAAAAGCAGACATGGAAGGTTTGAAAAAGTTGATACAAGAAATGTTTCCTAATGGTGAAAAGATAGTAGAGGAAACTCACGATGAGAACAAAATAAATGTTAATCGTGATTTCATGAACTCTAATGTTGGAGGGAAGAAACACCATATTTTGAAAACAACATTTCGAACTCATGAAGGTCATTATGAATTTTTGGTCATGCCTTTTGGCCTTACCAATGCACCTTCTACATTTCAAGGGTTGATGGATTCCATTTTCAAACCCTTCCTTAGAAAATTTGTGCTAGTATTTTTTGATGATATACTAATCTACAGCAGGTCTTGGAAGGATCATGTTCAACATGTTGACAGGGTGCTCAAACTATTGGAGGAGAAACAATTATTTGCAAAAACATCCAAATGTTTCTTTGGAGTACAAGAGGTGGAATATCTGGGTCATATTGTATCTCACAAGGGTGTTAAGGTAGACCCTAACAAAATTAAAGCGATTAAGGAATGGAAAGTCCCCACAACCATAAAGAAGTTGCGTGGATTTCTCGGGTTAACAGGGTATTATCACAAGTTTGTTAACAATTATGGGAGAATAGTAGCACCTCTAACAAAATTATTGAAGAAAGATGAATTTTCATGGATTCCTAAAGCAACTAAGCCCTTTGAACATCTTAAAGAGGTAATGTGTCTAGCACGAGTCTTCGCTATGCCAGACTTCACAAAAACCTTTATTGTGGAATGTGATGCCTCAGGAAATGAAATTGGTGCTATTTTAATGCAAGAAGGAAGACCCATTGCTTTTGAAAGTCATTCAATCAAAGGAGAGTATTTACAAAAGGCTATTTATGAGAAGGAAATGTTGGCAATACTACATGCACTAAAGAAATAGAGACCTTACCTAATGGGAAGACACTTCAAGGTAAAAATTGATCATGATAGTCTTAAATACTTTTTGGAACAAAGACTATCTTCAAAAGAGAAGCAAAAATGGGTCACAAAGATGTTGGGTTATGACTTTGAAATCATCTAGAAAAAAGGGAAGCTAAATGTTGTTGCAGATGCACTCTCAAGAAAGAATGAAGAGGTGGAAGCATTGCTTTGTGCCATTTCAATTATCCAACCAGATTAGATAACCGAAGCAAGGGAAGAATGGAAGAAGGATGAAGAAGTGTGGACACTCATTCAAAAGTTGCAGCAAGATCCTAGTACATCTGATACATTTAGTTGGAAAAATGATTCCTTATGGTACAAAGATCACTTATATATTTGCAAGAATTCCCAACTAAAACAAAAGATTCTTTTGGAATTGCACACTTCTCCTTTAGGAGGACACTCGATATTTAAAAAAACTTACCACAGGGTGAAGAAATAATTTTTTTGGGATGGCCTTAAATATCATCTTCAAAAGTTTGTGGCGGAATGTTTGGTTTGTCAGAAAAATAAAGTTGAGACAATTAAGACCCCGGGTCTTCTACAACCTTTATCCATTCCAAGTCAACGTTGGGAGGAGATTTCAAAGGATTTTATCACAGGTTTACCTAAGTCCGAAGGAAGGAGTGTCATCATGGTGGTAGTTGATAGAATTACCAAGTATGCACACTTTTGTGCATTATCTCATCCATTTAAAGTAGTACAGTCACTATTGCATTTATGGAAACAATTCAAAATCTACATGGAAACCCAAAGATTATTGTAAGTGATAGAGATCCCATTTTTACAGGAAATTTTTGCATGGAATTATTTTCTTGTTTGGGTACTCAACTAGCTCATAGGTCATCTTATCATCCTCAATCTGATGGTCAAAAAGAGATAGTGAATAAATGTTTGGAAGTATATCTTCGTTGTTTTGTATCTGATAAGCAAGCATAATGGGTCAAGTAGTTACTTCTCGCTGAATGGTGGTATAACACTTCCTTCCATACTGCAGCAAAAATGACCCCATTTATGGCACTTTATGGATATCATCCACTATTCATAACATCTTCTTTAAGGGAAAGTGCTAGGGTTCAAGCAGTGGAAGATCACATCGAGCATCAACAAGAATTTCTCCAACTCTTAAAGGATAACCTAAATTTGGCACAAAATCGAATGAAACAACAGGAATATCAACATCGTAGTGAGATAAGTTTTGAAGTGGGAGACTGGGTATTTTTACTACTACAACCATACAAAAAAATGTCCCTCAATCAAGCTAAGAAGGATAATAAATTATCACCAAAGTACTATGGTCCTTACAAGGTGTTGCAAAAGATTGGTACTATGGCATACAAATTGGAGCTTCCTGCTTCTTTGCGAGTGCATCCAGTTTTCCATGTTTCATGCTTAAAAAAGGTTATAGGGGAAAAAATTCTAACTCAAACAATATTGCCAGAACTTGATGAGGAAGGAAAAACCATATTGGAACCTGAAGCAGTCAAGGAAACAAGAACTCAACAGCTACGAAGTCGATCAATTTCAGAGTATCTCATCAAGTGGAAGAACTTACCCACTAAATATTCTACATGAGAGGATGAGAATTTATACAAAAGCACCCGGAGCTACTCAAGCGTTGAGGACAACTTTTTTTAAGGAGAGGAGCATGTTAGGTCCCTATATTACTAGTATAGTCCCTTATTGTTGTTAGTGTAACCCCCTTATTGTTATTGCTGTACCCCTGTAACGCCCATATTGTTACTATTGTGACCTTACATTATTATTGTTAGGTCGACTAGGATTACATTGTGGCCCCATGGAATCCTATATATAGAAAGGAGGTTTTTTTATTTGTAGCATTCAAGAATTGTTCATTTATGTAATGTATTGAAAATTTCCCCCTCGAAGTGGCTGATTTCTAAGGCGTTGATCTCTCTTTTCTTCTATTTTTGGAGCCGGTTTCACAACATATTATGGTTGTGTTTCTGAAACACTCGATATGCTTACCTTCTGATAGGCCTTGGTAAAAAATATAAGCATAAATGAATATCGAAGGTTTTGTATTAGGGTATTTGATATCGGGAGTGAAAAAGGATAACAACCAATCAGAAGTTGCGATATGAAAGTTCTGATATGAGTAGCGAGAAGTTTAACGGGGATCAGAGGTTTCAGAATATCAGAAAATGGTGATCAGGAGATTTGAAATGAGTATGAGATGTAACATTTTCTATACGTTGATGTGCGATATGGAATGGACCTGATAGTTTTATTATGTGGATTTAATTTCATATCAGATCCGAGACATCAGAACTTTTAAACATATGCCCCAACCAAAATTATGATATATAAATGGACGCAATATATTTTAAAATTGTATTTAAATGTCATATTGGGTCCGGGGGTTGTATGGACATCACAACATTGGTGAATTCATCTATCAAAGAGTGAGCGGGAAGGGATATCAGAGATCGGCGAATCAGGATATCGGAGGTATGTGGATATCACAATTTTTTGATTAATGCTTATATGAAATGTTCTGATATTCGGAAGCTCCAATAATGCTACATGACAATCCTATGGTGCCAACAAATTTAAATTTTAATAAAAAGCCCCCTTTTAATAATTTAATTAGCCATAAGTAGCATTCGATCGAAGAAATATGTTATCAGAAATCTCCTATGAGGAGAGTTGCGATATTTTTATGATCCTATATGAATTTTCTGATAATGTATTAAAATTCTATCAGGATTTTTGATCCGAATGGAAAATGGCATCAACCCATGGTATTCATCTACCCATGTTATCCATCCACCCATGGAATTTACCCATGGTATTGTAAATGGCATCGACCCATGGTATTCATCCACCCATGATATTTATTCACCCATGGTATTGTAAGCGACCCATGGTATGTATCCACCCATGGTATTCATCCACACATGGGATTTACCCATGGTATTGTAAGTGGTATCTACCCATGGTATCCACCTATGGTATTCTATCTCAAAAAAAGGCTATAAATAACAAGTCTCACTTTGTAAAAGGACATATTTGTCCACCACAATGTAGCTTCTATAGTTATTCTCTGTTTTAGTAAAACAAATTTCTTTGTGGTTTTATTTTCTTTGTGTTCTCTCTTTTTTATGGCATTCTAATTTTGGAGATCTTGTCAGATCCATTTCAATATTTTTTAGATCTTGGGAGGCATCCCCCCAAGATCCAGATCAGTGGTATCAGATTCAGGTTATGCCTCCATGGAAATGAGGGTTTGAAACATATTTCAGTTTCAATGTTTTGCAGCAATCTTCAGCAAAATCCATGAATTTTTTTGGACGGCGAGTTTTTAGATCAGATTTGAAACTTTTGGTGAAAAATTTACAAAAACAAAGACCAGATCTGGATTCCTTGCAGAAAAATACTCAAATTCAAAAAAAAAAAATCGGCCAAATTGGAGTTCGAATGAGGGAGATATTGCTGATTCCAAATCAGCAATGTTGAAGCAATTTTTCTGACGACAATTCATGGACGATGCCTCTCTTGTCATTTTTCACAATTTTCAGTGCAAAATTTCAGAAGAACGGATATAGATCTGAGCTCTTCTTTAAAAATCACCCAAGTTCAAAAAAAAAATCGGTCGAATTGGAGTCCGGATGTGGGAGTTATCGTTGATTTAAAATCAACTATGTTTTTCAGAAATTTTGTGACAGTGAGACAGTTCCAGCGCGAATCTGAGAGTCTAGAGTCTCCAGATAGTGGTTTTAAACACACTAGAAGATGCAGAATGATCATTCCATTTCCAAAAACAGGTTATAATAAATATTCTGAGTTATATTGACCAAGTTATGCTCATTTTAAATCTGGAGCAGCATTCGGAGCGGGTTCCCTTTGGAGATGTACCCTCCCACCCTGCTTTATTAGGCACCTGCTTCACATTTATCAGTTTCACCATAGCAACGTTCGGCTTGGGTTATTTGGAGACGTTCCCTCCCACCCCAAACTATGTAGGCACCTGCTATTTTATCAAGAATCAACATCACGGTTATGGGTCAACCGCACAAAATCCATTTCATCGAAGTCCATTTGTTAGGCCGCACACTGTTAGTAACACAGTTGGTGACAAGAATTACAGGGTATATCTATCCTCGGATCTTCGTTTTTCATGGTTTTGGTTCATCCACAAACCCACACTTCATCGAAGTCCATTTGCTAGGCCACACACTGTCAATATCACAGTTGGTCAGAAGCATTACAGGGTATCTCTATCCTCGGATCTTCGTTCATCACGGTTATGGGTTAACTACACAAGAATTTTCTCTTCAGTAACTCTTCATATTCAACAAATGCTTCTCAGGAGGGAAATTCACGCAATGGGGATCATTGCTTCTTAAGGAAGGAGGAATGATCCGAATGGAAAATGGCATCAACCCATGGTATTCATCTACCCATGTTATCCATCCACCCATGGAATTTACCCATGTTATTGTAAATGGCATCAACCCATGGTATTCATCCACCCATGATATTTATTCACCCATGGTATTGTAAGTGACCCATGGTATGTATCCACCCATGGTATTCATCCACACATGGGATTTTCCCATGGTATTGTAAGTGGTATCTACCCATGGTATTGGCCCATGGTATCTACCTATGGTATTCTATCTCAAAAAAAGGCTATAAATAACAAGCCTCACTTTGTAAAAGGACAGATTTGTCCACTACAATGTAGCTTCTACAGTTATTCTCTGTTTTAATAAAACAAATTTCTTTGTGTTCTCTCTTTTTTCTGGCATTCTAATTTTGGAGATCTTGTCAGATCCATTTCAATATTTTTTAGATCTTGGGAGGCCTCCCCCCAAGATCCAGATCAATTTTAATGAATATAAGAAAAATCAAAGTATGCTTAAATTTTGACAAAACAAAAAATAATTCCATGAACATGTTTCATATTTAGAAATGGTTGCCTGCTTGCTTCAAGTCTCCAAAATCAAAGCAATGAAGACCTGCGAAAGACATGAAACAAAAGTGAGAAATAACTATGAAAAAACAAAACTAACAATAGATGAAGATGAACTTGTTAATGCATACAAGGAAGAATTTCGACTGTAAGTTTACCTCATGAATCTTCAAGTTCTCCCATTCATTTCTTGAAATTTTCATATGTTCAAGAGCATCTATTTATTCAGTCTAAAATGCTAAGTAATGGATTTTCAAATTGCGTTCACCTCAAATTTACATCAGAGGATGAAAGTGTTGAAAATGAGATTTTCAGAAGTTCTCGTGAACCAATGATTACCAAGCCATAACAATTCTTTAGAATTTCTTCATACATGATTAATGTGATGAAGCTTTGCTAAAACAAGACAATCAAGCGGTTCATAAGCTTTTGATATGTTTTAAGTCACTTTTCTAGCAAATGAAGGGGAATGCCAAAAACTTGGATTGATTATAACTTTCTTATTAAAAAAATATGAAATAATGAACTAAATACAAACATAACATAGATTTAATCTAAATTAATCTATTCATATTGCTAATTGAATGGAAGGAAACATGACTAGGTATAGTCATATCCAATGTAACCATTCTCTTATTCTAATTCCTACATGTATGTACAGATCAGACATTAGTAACAAGAATACAATTAAATGAATAAAAATAAATTTGAATCTAGTATGTACACTTATTGCTAATCTACTTACAGAAAGAAACATATTTATAATTAATTTCTCTTGAAATGTCTATTTTAGCTTAATTTCATTTGGATCATAGAAATATGGATGGATTTCCATTAATGATTGGGAGATGTTCAAAAAAGAGGATAACATGCCAGATTGTGGAAATGAACTTTTAGACATAATGCCATGTATGGAAGCCTTATGTGCATATGTTAAATTATTATTAAATTTTTGTGAAGGAAAACTTTCCAAATATATTTCAAATGGGTCAATGAAAAATGGATGTAAATATGCCATATTCAATAGAAGATCATTAATAGAATTAGATTGTTGGTCATATTGTAAAAATACACTCTCTTGTTGCAACTGCTTTGGAGAGGGCAGTAACAAGTGATAAGAAATGAGCATCAATTGAAATTGGAAGAGAAGTTCTTGATGTTCATGATTGTGATTTGAAACTTCATTTCCCCATTTAGACAATGCATCAATTGAGTATTCAATACTAAGATGCTCAATATGCCAGCATAGAGCATCTAAAAGCTGAAAGCCGAAAACAAAAAACAAACCTAAAATCAAACAAAATAAATGAAGGAAAAAAAATTATATTTTAAATCATAATTTATATTATTGGTACAACTAATGTTATAGCACAATTTGGACTGATTTGAAATGATTTTATTTTCACAAGGATTGGCCAAAATAATGCAATTAGAATGATTGCCACCACCAAGTTGTGAGTTAGAGAGAAGATAATAAATATGAATAGGAATGCGAGTTTGATGATCATAAGAATCGTAAATTGGGCTTGATTCTTGAATGGTGAAATTATGAAGATAATTTTTTGCCTAAGAATGAGAATTGGTTAGAACATTTTCTGAGTTAGATTGTTCTTCATTCCCACATGTGATTTGAATTTTCTAATGAGAATTTAGTGGAAAAGAAGACAAATCAACATCCTCAATGTCAAAGTAATTATCATAAATGACTTCACAACATTCTATAGAGTTCTCTTGAATTTCATCCAATGTATCAAAACAATAAGGAATATGAAGTACATGTTCATTAATGGCAGAATAATAATCAATGTTTGATTCCCTATCTTGATAAAAACTAATTGGAAATTCATTTATATCAACCTCGCTGTTTTCTAGAATAACATTAATATCAAGAGGGGATAAATTGATATCAACAAAAATACTAGGATAGAGATGAAAATGAGAATCACAAGAAATGAATTTAAAAATTTCTCTATTTGTGGATTCTTGTGCATTTTCTTCATTGGAAATTTCAGATTTATGATCATTCATTTGTGTATTAATGCTTTCTTGAAGAACATTGTTTGGCTGCCCTGAATTTGTCTTTTGATCAACATGATCTAATTCAGAAATTTCTGCAGTAGATTGTAGTCAATTGAAAGCTTGAATCTCTACATGTACTTGTTGATCTCTAATCTGATTTTCTGAATTTATTTCAGGATGATTTTCTAATGAAGAAGAGTTATAAAGATTATCCACAGTATTATAGGAACTTCGTTGACATTTCAAATCCCAATTGGGATCCATCTTTAAGACAAATTCTTGAATGCGAGCAAGAATGAAGCACCAAATCATGGATAAATAATAGTGAAAGAGAATTTAATTAAAATGATCCGACCCATATATATATATATATATATATATATATATATATATATATATATATATATATATTAATTTTAATAAATAAATTCCAAGGATCATATTAATTTTTTATTTAAATCATAATAAATTTTAACCTATTAATAATTAAGTAATAATATCTATTAATAATAATAATAATAATAATAATAATTATTATTATTATTAATTATAATTAATTGAAATTAATATTTAATTTTAACTCTAAACTTAATATAAAAAGAATATTTTATTGAGAAGGTTATGCTTGTTAATTAATAATTACTATAATTTTTTAAATTGTTATTAGTATCTTCTTGCATTTGATTAGCAAAGTTTTCCAATCTTTGTGATTGAGATCCATTGACATGTGAAAGTGCATTATGGTCATCATTAATACTATATGAAGTGTGTACTAAATGAAGGAATTTATTGTACATGGTAGAGGCAACTTCATCATGATTGATATGCACCTTCATGTTGGAATTCTCAATTATATTAATAAAATTTGAAGAATGTTGATTAAAGCTTGTGCTTGTTACATATGGATTTGAAATTGGAGGTGGAGAACAAATATATTCAAACCAATCCATCAATTCAATGTTTGAAGGTTCATTATCAATTTTGAATCTTAAGCAATTTAATCGAAATCTAACGATAAAATCCATGAAAGATTCATTTTCAAACCTTCGTAAATCTTTAAATTCATCACATATCTGTTAATAATCATAATTATCAAATTGATAAAGGAACATTGTGATAAATTGATCCCAAGTGTGAATAGAGGCCACTGGAATAGATTGAAACGAGCTTCTGGCTTTTCCTGTGAGTGTAAGAGTAAAAATCCTGCAAATAATGCCTTCATCAATTCCTTGAAAGATATAATTTGAATTTTTTTTAATAAATTGAAAAGCATGATTAAAAACAGAAACATTTCTCTTACCCTTGAACTTTACCCTTAACAAGTGTATTACTACTTCCGGTGGAGTATTGGTAGATGCACGTCTAGAGATACAACTCCTAATGGGAAGTTTGAGAGGAGCCATTGTGATTAAATAAAACTTTAAAATATAAAAACTCCACTAGACAACAAGGCTTCAGGCCCTCATTATAGCGCCAAAAATTTTGAAGGCTTGAAATTCTCTGCTTACAACATTATAAGGAATACCACCTGATCCAGAACTTAAAGCAGCTCTTTTTCCATTTGGAATGGTGGTTCTGACTGGTTAAACTAGGTCTAGTTACCTTTTCCATATTGCTATCGGTTTAAGATGTGTCTTTAGTTACCAATAGGCAAGGACACCAGATCGATTCTTCTTGCTGATCAAGTAAGAGAATGACCCTTAAGTTGTTTTAACGGCACACCAAACCCCTTTAAAGTTTTTCCTCTTAAAAAAAATAATTTTAGAATGCAAAATATATGATAATACATGCAAGATCTAATCTAAGATGCAATTAATCTAACCTCTCTCGATTTGAGGAAACATAAATCTTTCTCTCAATCGAGAGCCATTTAACTTAATGGGTAAAAGAAGCTTTAAAGAATTGGAATTAAGATGAAGGAATTAGATCAAGGGGATAGATCATAAGATCTGATTCCTCATTAACGTAAATACTAACAATTAAACACTTAGTAAATAGTTACATAAGATCCTATTGAAAATATATCAAATTCCTTATTTATCATATGCATAAAAACTAAAAAGATTCAAGATGAATTACTGAATTAGTTTGAATAAGATATCATATATGAAAATAAACAATTATTATCTTAAATCGTAAGATAGCTTGCTGATATAATATTATAACTATCTGTTCCTATGCAAACTTAATTTTTCATGTTATATCTAAAATTAAGCTTGTAAAATAGTCTAAGCAGACTTATAAATGAATTAATGCTCAAGATTCGACAATAGTGCATGAATTTGATTATTAACTCATACATTTGAAAGATAAATTGAAAGTCTGAAATAAGAATTCATTTCAATTAAATTCTATAAAAAATACTGTTAAACATTATTAAATGAAATAAACCTTTATTCATAAATAAAATAAAATTACAGATCTTCACAATATGGAAGTAGTGCATAATCATATGGGAATGCAATTGATCTTTTCTTGCAAAAATGGCCTTCTCCTAACAACAATAATACATAATAAAAAAGAGTTTATCTACAAACAGATGAAAACACAACAACATTGAGTCTTCTTCCCCCAAGATTCAAATCACCACTCCCCTACAACTCTAAATCCTCATTACAATAGTGTTTTTCAAGAATTCTAGAATTGCAGAGAAGAGAAAAACCATAATACATTCTGCAATCCACTATTTATAATTTTACAAAACAATTCTCAATAAAAAAGTTGTTGAAGAGTAGTTCTGCTCCATCAATTTTCATTGGACCAAAATCTCATTCTTATATTGCTGGAGGATTTTTATTGATTGAGATCTTCTTCTCCTCGGCTCTTCAATTGTTTCCTTGCAAAAACCAATCAAAATTAAATTAAAATGTAAAATAAAATCAAAATACCAAATGTAGAATTAAAACATATCCAATCAAAACTTAATTACATAAGTAAATCAAAAGAAATATAAGCTTTATATTGATGTCTGTGATGATATAATTGGTCGAGTAGAACATGGACGAATGGATCTAAAGTCAGCAGAAGCCATGAGCAAATTAAAATGTAGAAAAATAAACTCAGAAAATTAGTTTTGTTTAAAAATTAGGAGCTAAATCTTCTGCTGAATTTTATAATCATTAAATGATCAAATCTGGTAATGAAACCACTTCCAAAATGTTATCTATGATTTTATTTATCCAATGAGTCGTCATGAGCCTCATTTGGCTAAATAACACTCAACTTATGAGCTTTTAAAGTTGAAGAGTAAAAACTGCCAACATTCTGAAAAATGTGTTACCTAACCTAAAAATAAAAAATTTAAATTAAATTCTAATCCTAAATTAAATTACAAATATTAATTTAATTGTAACTAAGTTATTAAACTTAATTCATTAGAAAAATAATTATAATCATAAATTAATAAATCTAAAAATTAATTAAAATATAATTATATTATATTAATATTAAAACTATAATATAATAAAAATATAATATTATACATTATAACTAAACCAATTCAAAAGTTAAAGCGAGTAGACATTTACGTAGTGATGGGAGTTAATGGTAACGGAGGAGTTAAGGGAGGAGGGTGAGGTGGAGTGATAAAGAGGTGAGGGTGGGGTGGAGTGGTCAAGATGATATAGGCAGGGATAAGGTGGAGTTGGTGTAAAAACCAAAAATTTATGATAAATAAAAGTAGTTAATTGCATAAAAATGAAATTGCAAATAGCAAATTTTAAAACGAATGCATAATTTTTATTTCTTTTATTTTGATGTATCACATTGTAATTTTTATTTCGACTTTTTTTTAATTGGAATTTTCGAAGGAATTAGGTGACGTGGAGTGGAGTTTTTGTGGAATTAAAAATTTTACAAAATGAATTACAATTATTTTGAAATTTTGAGATTTCAGGTTTGGTAATTTGTTTTAAAAATAAGAAATTAGAGTAAATTACTGAGATCTCGAAAACACGATTTTTAACTGTTTTACAATTTGATCAGGTAATTTTGTAGGAATATTAGTGAAAAAAAAATAAATAAAATCAAAATTAACTAGGGATTAAAATTTACAATGAAAGACTATTTCAATTGCAAAATATAAAATAATATACATTTTTTACATTTTTTTAAACGTGGCGACAAAATGATCAAACTTTAAAGGAGTGCCATTTGCAAACTGGTTAACCAAATTAGGCGAAATAAGAATCGACGAAAAGCTTGCTAAAAGTCAAATTCAATGAAACAATCAAAATCGAAATACGACGAAAATAAAAAAAATGGAAAAATTGTAGGACAATTAACTTAATGAAAATCTTAAAAGGCGTTTAGCAAAAAATTAATGGAAAGGGTCCCCATTATTTAAGGTAAATGAATAAAAAATAGGGGGTGTTGGGTTTTCCCTGCAACAATGGCGACACACAGGAGGTAACCAATTATATATGGTTAAAGATAATGAACTTTAATTTACCCAAAGGTTAAAAATAATGGAGTTCATGAAACCATCTAACAGTAAAACATTTCCATAGGTCCCACATAAATAGATTAAGCAGCATGACTTTGTAAATATAAGTACTCAAATCAGACTTAGAGTAAAAGTCATGAATCCAACTTTGGGAAAAGTTTAGTTTAAAGTTACGTCATATGAAAAATAGAAGAAGGTACAAACAAGAGTTTTTTTATAAAGCATATATCCATTTTTATGAATGGTTTCTGACATCGCTT
The DNA here is from genome assembly GCA_034641835.2 of Pinus albicaulis. NCBI lineage: Eukaryota > Viridiplantae > Streptophyta > Pinopsida > Pinales > Pinaceae > Pinus > Pinus albicaulis. The sequence continues at coordinate 440,499,112 of CM076580.1, read as the reverse complement.
CATTGCTAACGAGCCTGAACATTACCCCGATGAAGTTGTCTTTTATGCCATACAAGCCTAGCCCCACTACCAGCGAGTGTCTATAGCCCTCACGGGTTTACTTGTATTTCTCATGTTTCGTCGTTAATCACCCTTTTGATAAACACATTTGTAAGATTTTAGTTTATGATGTATTTGAGTGAAAGAAGTGGAATGGTAGTAGAGACTTATGTTAATGGATATAATATTTTAATAATGTCGACTCCAAGTTCTTTTCCCACTGCTATCAATCAAAGGTTGTTATAAAGTGGAGGGGTGGGAGGGATTTATTAAGTTAAACTCAAATCAGATATTTCCTTGAAAAGGTAAAATTATATTACTTAGAAAGGATGTGTGTTCCTTCATGAAAAGATTTAAAGCAAGAGGGATTTATGGATCCATAAGGATATGCCTTTAATGATAAATGAAATTCATTGAAATAGACAAAGTTAAGATTTCTCATGTATGCCAACCATTTTTAAGTGAGAAGAAAGACCTTCCATATAAATCATGATAGAGTCACCAAAATCAAACCAAAACCGAAAGCAAAATAACTTTAAAAAATGTAAAAATGATGAAAGTAAAAGTTGAAAGAAAAATCTAAAAGAAAAATTTAAAAGATAAACACCAACAAGACTATTTATACAAATTTCTCAACAAAATAAGTAAAAGAAGATAATCATATGAAAGTTCCTTCTTATGTTGAGATTTTAATAAATTTTATCTTGCAGAATAATAAGAAATGAGGCTCTCAAAATGTAAAGAGTAAACAACAATGTTGAGATATAACAAGCTAATGAGAAGTCTCTATTTGCTAAAAAATTTCTTGTTCCAAAGAAAAATCCTACATAAAAGCATCTTAAGAATTTTCTAATAAAATTAATGCTCAAGAAATAGAATAAAGGTTCAGAAACTCCCCAGTTTAGCTGATTCGATGAGGATCATTATTGGTTTTTAAAAAAAACTTGAAATCAAACCAGAAAAAGGAGAATGAGATTCAAATCTGATCCAATGGAGGTGTGAGAAGTTTTATGAGGAGCCGCAAAACATAGTTTTATATCGGCAAAAACTAAAAACAAAACTGAAAGTAAAAGTAAAGAAATGAAAATGAATAAAAGTGGGCATATGAAATGTACCATTGGAAAATTTCATTTAATCTTACCTGAGAGATATCATCTTCTTCGATATTAGCTAACTTCTTCCTTTAATTAGAATTAAAAGCATGAAGAAGTCGAATTGACTCAAATATTATTGACCCAAAATCATCATTTATTAAATATAAAGCAATTGGTAAACTAAAAAGGAAGCGACGTTTCATGTTAAGAGAATTAGAAATAAACCAAATCCGTTAGAAATGAGAATGAAGATATAAATTTTTTATGAATTTCAATGATGTTTGTTCTCTTTATTACAAGTTTCATATCTACTCCATGATTTTCATAATTTGTTCAAAATCAAGACCAAATCCAAGACAATGTAATACAAATGTGTAGATGGAGAGGTTTTGAATTTCATATGTTAAATATAGAGTGATATATCAAAATTCAAACATTAGAGAACTCAAAAGATGGTTTAACCATATTCTAATATCTTTAACTGTTCCAAATCCCTTATCAATTGTTGTATTACCAAGGTGGTTTCTCAAGAGTGCCTTGAAAAGTAAATGAAGATGCTCACTAATAGTGGATTGAGAAACTAAAATGTGCATCTAATAATAATTTAAAGGAAAAATGTAAATAAACCACAAGTGATGAAAATTTTCATTAGTGAAGTACATTTCCGAGAAGAGTAAAATGAGGTCCATGTGCACACACCATGAAGACTTTATATTCCTATAGTCACAAAGTCATCCAAATGAATGAATACTTGGATTTAATGAAATTATGATTGAAACACATCCAAGCTCTTGACCACAAATATAATCAAAGTAAATTTCAAGTGAACATAGTGGAAGATCAGAATGAATTGATTATAGACCTACAAAAAATAACCCGATATTTTGAAGTTTAGAGTTTTCGAGAGAATCCAAAAGAAATGTAAGAGCTCAAGTTTTCCAAAATTCTTAATGAGCAAAACTCTGATAGATAAAAACCTTACTTCATAATGTTTCGATGACATTTGTTTCTTAGAAGTTTAATTAAATTTCACCTCCGATACAAGAAGTCCTGGTATTTGAAATATTAAAGGGAGGCAGGATCTTGGAACAAGAATTTTTTTGTAACTTTTACAAACAAAATTTACGATATTAATTATGTCCGGTAAGGAATTCTTGTTAAATGTAAAATGTAGGAACATTGTCTTTCTAGACCATCAAACATTCACGTATGAAAGGTTAAGAGTTTCGTAAGAGTTTATAAAGTAATTATGATGATTTTCATTTTGATAATGAGATAATTTTAAGTTTTGTAAAAATGACTGCAAGAGCATTTACATTTACCTGTAAAATAAGCTTCCAAGGAAAGGAGTATGAGATTTAATAATTATGAGAATAAATTAAGTGTTAAATATCTCGAAAACCTTTTTTGAAGTCAAATCAATTTACAAAACTTTGATACTACAAAGTTCTAGTGAATATGGTTAAATAGGGATAATTTCCTTTACTAAATATAATAGACATGATAGTAAAGGAAAATGCAATGTAGACATCAGAGAGGTAAATGTCAAAATTTTCTTTGAATCCTTTCGTTATAATACAAACCCAATAATCTAATAAGCAAACAACTTTGAAATTATGAGGAAAATCTAAAAAAATGAAAAGCAGAGGATTGAGATTCCAAATTTCACTAATTTAGAGGCTCCCAGTCCCTTCAGAAGAAAGGAATATCACTAAAGGGAAAAAAATTGGCGAGTGCGATGCAATGGTTTATCTCAACTTGGAAGTAAGATTTTGAACATGCATAGATAAAATCACGAATAAGATCTTTCACTGCAAGTGTTTCATGCAGAAATTCCCTCGATTTGTAAAAAATTAGAGCAATAATGAGTTTAATCATTTCACTCCAACTGCACTAATGAGAGGCTGAATATGATTATTTATGCATATCTCTTAGTAAAAACATAAATCCCAAGTTTCTGCACAAATAAGTGTTATCTGAGAAAAATATCGCAGAAATATTATGGTTGTGTTTTTTAAACACGCGATATGCTTACCTTTCAATAGGCCTTGGTTAAAAATATAAGCAAAAATGAATATCAGAGGTCTTGTAATGGGGGTTTTGATATCGAGAATGTGAAAGGATAACATCCGATTGGAAGTTGTGATATGAAAGTTCAGATATGAGTAGCGAGAAGTTTATCGGGGATCGGTGATCGGAATATTTCAAACGACTACGGGATGTAACATTGTCGACACGTTGATTTGCGATATGGAATGAACCCGATAGTTTTATTATGTGGATTTAATTTCATATCAGATCTGAGACATCAACACTTTTAAAAATATGCCTCAACCAAAATTCCTATATATAAATGGACGCGATATCTTTTAAAACTGGATTTAAATGTCATATTGGGTCCGGAGTTGTATGGAAATCGCAACATTGGTGAAGTCATCTATCGGAGAATGAGCGATAAGGGATATTAGAGATCAACGAATCAGGATATCAGAGTTATGTGGATATCACAATGTTTTTATTGATGCTTATATGAAATGTTTCGATATTCAGAAGCTTTGATAATGCTACATGACAAACGTATAGGGCCAACAACTCTAACTTTAACTTTACCTTTCAATATAAAACCCTCTTTTAATAATGTAATTAACCATCAGGAGTATTTGATCGGAGAAACATGTTATCAAAAATTTCTATGAGGAGAGTTACGATATTTTTATGATCCGATATTAATTTTCTGATAATCTATTAAAGGTCTATCATGATTTTAATGAATATAAGCAAAATTAAAGAATCCTCAAATTCTTACAAAATAAAAAATACTTCCCTGAGCATGTTGCAGAATTATAAATGGTTTCCTACTTGCTTCAAGTCTCCAAAATCAAAGCAATGAAGACCTGAAAAGATACAAAACAAAAATAAGAAATAACTATGAAAAATAAAAACAAACAATAGATGAGGACAAACTTGTTAATGCATACCTGGAAGAATTTTGAGTGTAAGTTTATCTCATGAATCTTCAAGTTCTCCCATGCATTTCTCAAAATTTTCATATGTTCAAGACCATCTATTTATTCAGTTTAAAATGCTAAGTAATGAATTTTCAAATTGCATTAATCTCAAATTTACATCGGAGGATGAATGTGGTGAAAATGAGATTTTCAGAAGTACTCGTGAATCAAAGAATACCAAACCATAGAAATTATTTGGAATTTATTCATATATGATTAATGTGATGAAGTTTTTCGAAAGCAAGACAATCAAGCGATTCATAAGCTTATGATATGTTCTAACTCACTTTGCCAGCAAATGAAGGGGAATGCCAAAAATTTGGATTCATTACTTTCTTATTAAAAAAATCTGAAATAATGAAATAAATACAAACATAAAAAAAATTTAATATAATTTAATCTATTCCTATTTCTAACTGAATGGAAGGAAACATGAATAAGTACAATCATACTTCCAATGTAACCATTCTCTTATTCTAATTCCTGCATGTATGTACAGATAAAACATTAGTAACAAGAATATAATTTTAGAATAATTTCGGTAATAATCACATGCAATAAAACATTGTCGATGTGTTTCAAACCAACCAGTGTGGTACATCATTAGGACTAGGTGAGAGATCATATTAGGATGTTGAGTTTAAATAGATGTAGAAATGGCTAAACTAGCCGTTAGGATAACGACTAGTTTGACTATGAAAATTAAAATCAACTAATAATTACTGGTTTTTATTGTATTTTAAGAATAAAATATTTATATATATATATATATATATATATATATATATATATATATATATATATATATATATATCTTCACACTAGTTCTCACCATTTCCCTGCTCAAAGATTAAGTTTCCTTAACACCTTAGCCACTAGGGCATAGAGAATATCTGGTGAGTCTCACCTTGAAGGAGAAAAGACCCATCTCCTGAATGTATTTTGTAAAAATGGTTATAGTAGGTCGCAAGGCTTTAAAGCTTTCCTTAAAGCAGAAAAATTTCCTTTAGTTAAAAAATAACCCAGTCAATGGTCCTGTAGTGTGCGCCTTCCTTTCATTCAGGGAACCACTGATAGGATTGCTAGGATCCTTAAGAAACATAAGGTTTCTTCATCTTTCAAGCCCCTTAACACGATTCACAGCTCTCTTAAATCGGTTAAAGATACGATAGACCCTAGATATGGGAAATGTGTCTACATTATTCCTTGTTCTTATAGGACATCTTACATTGGTGAAATTGGTCAGTCGATAAATCAAAGGATTTGTGAACATGATGCCGACATTAAACATGGAAGATCCCGCTCTTCCGCCCTAACTGAGCATGCAGAAAATACTAACCATGATATTTGCATCGAAGAGACTAAGATCATTGCTAGGATTTACCATTTCCATCATTGTAAGTTAAGGGAGGCCTTAGAAATTGAAAAAAGACCCATTAATCTCAATAGAGATGACGAATGGAATATTAGCAGGTGTTGGATCCCTGCCTTATATTCATAATTATATTTTGTTTCTGCCATTTTTCGTGTTCTTTAGTTTTTTAGGCTTGGTTTATGATTCTTTGTTGGTCATTGGTTATCGCTTTCAATTTTTCCTTAGACCTCTCTAAAAAAAATTTAAAAAAATGAAAAAATAAAATAAAAATAAAATTAACACACACAAACACACACACATATATATATATATATATATATATATATATATATATATATATATATATATATATATCACTATTAATTAATTAATTAATTAATACATGAATAAATAAATTAAATATTTTAATGTAAAAATATAATAAAAACTAGCCGTTATTAATTGATTTTAATTTTCTTAGTCAAACTAGTCATTATCCTAATGACTAGTTTAACCATTTCTACATCTATTTAAACTCAACGTAATGATCTGATCTCTCACCTAGTCCTGATGATGAACCACACTGGTTGGTTCAAAATGCGTCGACAATGTTCTATTGCATGTGATTATTACCGAAAGAAATTTAAAATTTGTACGATAGATCACAAAAGCCAAAATTCTAAGAATATAATTATTTGAATCTAGTATGTACACTTATTGATAATCTACTTACATAAAGAAACCTATTTATAATTACTTTATCTTGAAATGCCCCTTTTAGCTAAATTTCAATTGGATCATAGAAATTTTGATGGATTTCCATTAATTATTGGAAAATGTTCAAAAGAGAGGATAACAAGCCAGATTGTGGAAATGAGCTTTTAGACATAATGGCCTATATGTAAGTCTTATGTGCATATGTTAAATTATTAATAATATTTTTTGAAGGAAAAATTTCCAAATATATTTCAAACATGTCAATGAAAGATGGATGTAAATCTCCCATATTCAATAGAAGATCATTAATAGAATTAGATCGTTAGTCATATTGTGAAAAACAATCTCTTGTTGGCACTACTTTGGAAAGGGAATTAACAAGTGATAAGAAATGAGCATCAACTCAAATTGGAAGAGAAGTTCTTGATGTTCATGATTGTAATTTGAAATATAGGAAACTTGAATAGATTGACACCAACTTCTGACTTTTCCTGTGAGTGTAAGAGTAAAAATCCTGCATAGAATACCTTCATCAATTACTTGAAAAGAAGAATTTGAAAACTTTTGAATAAATTGAAAGGCATGATTAAAAGTAGAAATAATTCTCTTACCATTGAAATTTACCTTTGAAAAGTGTATTACTATTTCTGGTGGAGTATTGGCAGATGCAAGTCTAGAGATACAACTCCAAATGGGAAGTTTGAGAGGAGCCATTGTGATTAAGTAAAACTTTGAAATAAAAAACTCCAATAGACAACAAGTCTTCAGGCCCTCCTTCTAGTGCAAAAAATTTTGAAGGCTCTAAATTCTCTGTCGACAACATTATAAGGGAGACCACCCAATCCAAACCTTAAAGCAGCGCCTTTTCTGTTTGGAATGGTGGTTCCGACTAGTTAGAGTAGGTCCAGTTACATTTTCCCTATTGCTATCGGTTTAAGATGTCTCTTTAGTTACCAATAGGCAGGGACATCAGATCGATTCTTCTTGCTGATCAAACAAGAGAATGACCATTAAGCCATTTTAACGGCACATCCAAACCACTCTAAATTTTTGCCTCTAAACAAAAGGAATTTTAAAATGAAAAAACTATGATAACACATGCAAGATATAATCTAAGATGAAATTAATCTAACCTATATTGATTGAAGGAAAGGGAAATCCTTCTCTCAATCAAGAGCCAATTAAATTAACGAGGAAAATGAGATTTAAAGAGTTGGAATTAATATGAAGGAATTAGATCAAGGGGATAGATCACAAGATCTTGTTCCTCATTAACATAAATACTAACAATTAAAAACTTAGTAAATGTTTGCATAAGAGCCTATTGAAAATATATCAAATTCATTTTTTAATATATGCATAAGAACTAAAAATATTCATGATGAATTACTAAATTAGCTTGAATAAGAAATCATGTATGTAAGCAAACATTTATGATCCTAAATCGTAAGATAGCTTGCCGATCTAAGATTATAACTATTTGTTCCTATGAAAACTTCATTTTTAATATTATATATCAAATTAACTCTGTAGAATAGTCTAAGCAAGCTTATAAATGAATTAACACTCAAGATTCAACAATAGTGCATGAATATCATTATTAACTCATACATTTGGAATATAAATTGAAAAATTGAAATAAGAATTCATTTCAATTAAATTTTGTAAACAATATTTCTAAACATTATTAACTGAAATAAACCTTTATTAATAAATAAAATCAAATTACAGATCCTCACAGTATGGCAGTAGTGCACAATCTATGGGCTTGCAATCGATCTCTCCTTGCAAAAATGGCCTCCTCCTTACATCAGTAGTACATAATAAAAAAGAGCTTATCTACAAACATATGACAACACAACAATATCGAGCCTTCTTCTCAGAGGATTTGAATCCCAACTCCCCTACAACTCTAAATCCTCACTACAATAGTGCTTTTCAAGAATTCTAGAATTGCAGAGAAGAAAAAAACCATAATACATTCTGCAATCCACTATTTATAATTTTACAAAAGAATTCTCAATAGGAAATTTGTTGAAGACTAGTTTTGCTCCATCAATTTTCATTGGACCAAAATCTCATTCTTCTGTTGCTGGAGCATTCTCATTAATTGAGATCTTCTTCTCCTCATCTATTCAACTGTTTCCTGCAAAAATCAATCAAAATTAAATTAAAATGAAAAATAAAATAAAAATACCAAATCTGGAATTAAAACATATCCAATCAAAAATTAATTACATAATTAAATAAAAATAAATATGAGCTTTCTATTGAGATCTGTAAAGATCTAATTGGTCAAGTAGAACAAAGACCAATGGATCTACAATTAGTAGAAGCTGTGAACAAATGAAAATGCATAAAATTAAACTCAGAAAATTAGTTTTGTTTAAAAATTCAGAGCTTGATATTCTACTGAATTTTATACGCATTAAATGATCAGATCTAGTAATGAAGCCACTTCTGAAATGTTCTCCATGATTTTATCTATCCAATAAGCTTTCCCAGACCTTATTTGGCCAGGTAAAGCTCAATTTATGAGTTTTTAAAGTCGAGGAGTAAAAATTGTAAAAATTCTGAAAAATCTATTGCCTCAATTAAAAATAAAAATTTTAAATTAAATTCTAATCCTAAATTAAATAACAATTATTTATTAATTAATATTAATTTAATTATAACTAATTTATTAAACTTAATTATTATAAAAAAATTAATTAATCTTAAATTTTTTTTTTAAATTAATTAAAATATTATATATTATATTGATATTATAATTAAATTATATTAAAATTATAATATAATATTATACGTTATAACTAAACTAATCCAAAAGATTAAAGCCAAAAGGAATTTCCTAGCCATGGGAGTTAATGGTAATGGAGGATGGTGAGATGGAGTGATAAGGAGGTGAGGGTGATGTAAGGGATAAGGTGGAGTGGGAGTCAAAACCAAAACCTTATGATAAATAAAAATAGCCAATGGCATAAAATAAAATCGCAAATTTTAAAACGATTGTACAAAAGTTTTGCGATATCACATCGCAATTTTAACATTTTTTTTTTTAAATTGGAATTTTGGAAGAAAGGTGGTGATGTGAAAAAAGGAGGTGATGTTGAGTGGAGTCTATGTGAAATTAAAAATTTTAGAAAATGAATTACAATTATTTTGTAATTTTGAAATTTTGGGTTTGACAATTTGTTTTAAAATAAGAAATTAGAGTAAATTATTGAGATCCTAAAAATGTGTTTTTTAACTGTTCTACAATTTGATCAGGTCATTTTGTAAGAACATTAGTGAAAAATGAAAAATTAATAAAAATTAACTAGGGATTAATAGCAATGACATATTATTTTAATTGAAAAATTAATTTAATATATATATATATATATATATATATATATTAACTCTCCGACAAAACGATCAAACTTCAAAGGAGTGCCATTTGCAAACCGGTTAACCAAATTAGGCAAAACAAGTATCGACATAAATCTTGTTAAAATTCAAATTTAATGAAACAATCAAAATAGAAATCCGATGAAAAAAAATGGCAAAATTATAGGACAATTAACTTAATGAAAATCTTAAAAAGTGTTTAGCCAAAAATTAATAGAAAGAGTCCCCATTATTTAAGATAAATAAATAAAAAATGGGGGGTGTTGGGTTTTCGCTACACCATGTGGGTGTTGATTTGGTTTATTATGGCTATGGAAATTGGAAAAGACAATGGAAAAGGCTTTGGAAAGGGTAAAATACATTATTGCAATTTTATTTATGAAAATAAAGGAAAATAGGAGAAAAGGGAGGTGAAAGGTCACAAGTTGCATGTGAGGAAGAAAATGAAGGGAAATAATGGAAAATAAAGAAAATATAGGCCACATTGATAAAAAGAGTTTTGAGGATCAGTTGGTAACATTTTGTTCGTTTAGTTTTGGATCTCTCTCTGTTACACTCTTGGAAACTCATAGTTTTCTTGGAGCATTTCAGAATTGGATCAAGAAACGAAAAAGAAGGCAACAGAAAACAAACATCAAGAATTGAAGAGCAGGATCAAGAAACTACATCGAGATTCTTTGCAGGTATTGATTTGTATGTCTGATTTCCTTGCTATATTTGGCATGCATTGTGTTGCATGTGTGTTTTTTGTTCTCTTGGTGTCATGGGCATAGGTTTTTCTAGGTGTGACAATGTTTTTCAGCCTAACTTTTCCATTTCTGGATAGCCATGGTGTGATGGGGTTCTCATGTTTTTGTTAAATTTGATTGCCGGATGGATTCGAAGTTGAGTGAAGTGGATGTATGAATTAAAGAACACATGACCTAGTGATCCCTGAACCAAATTATGGATTGTGGTAAATCCAATGGCCTAGTAACCCCTGAACCGAACCGTGGATTGCGGTAAAGCCATGTAATGTGTGCCTCGATAGGCCTAGGAATCCTTGCAGGTGAATGGCGAGATATATGGAAAATACTATAGGTGGTTTCCCTTGATTAGGACTAGGAATCCTTGTCAGTGAATGGCGAGATATATGGTAAAGACTAGAGGGTGGCGTCACGATTAGGGAAAAGTGATCCAATGTGGATTACGGTAAAGCCTAGAGACTAGGAGACATGAAAATTCCTCATGGTGTAGGTGGAGAAATATGGTGGCATCCATGTTTTTTTTGGCCTAGTGATCTGGTGGAGGTCATGGTAAAGCATGGTGATACATGTTTATTGTTTTAGCCTAATAACCTAGTGTGGATTGTGGTAAACCCTAGTTCTATTGATGAGGATGATGTGGTGTAGTCTTGGGAATCCCTTGTTGATTTTGGTTATGAGTCCCACATTCATGCTTGGAATATGGCACGGGGGTGATTGACTGAAATAAATATTTGATTTAGCCAATCTATCGTCGGGTGGAATGTGGAAGTCCAAAACATGGCTGGTCTTTGCATACATTAATAAAAGGTTATTTTCCCTTGTTCTCTCATGAGTAATATACTGGTTTTTAAGTGGATTCTATGACTATTTTATCCTTGGTATTTTTGTTGCTATTATGTTAGTTATGAGCATGTATTTTGATAATTATGATGTATGGCTCTCATCATGTTTTGACTTGCAATCAAATGCAAAATGAATATATGACATAATAAATGATAAGGCAACTAATGTGATAAGAAAACAATGCTTCTCAGTGAATTACAGATAAGGTTGATACCCCTATAGTCAAATATGTTGTTTAAACTTGTAGATTAAATATTTGTGACATGTTTGATGAAATGCCTATCATGGCTAGTAGGGGTCCTGTCAAGTCCTTGTTCAAGTGATTGCATCTACATCATTATTCCGTTGTTATCTTTCAATTTTGGAAGTGTCATGGATATTTGGGAAGTGACATGAGCCCTAGGCCTCATAAAATGGCACAAAAATTGGGGCCGCAAGCTCAGAACTACCTAGAAAAGTCCCCAGTTGTGTGAGAAAATGGAGGGTTCTAGTCGAACTCTTTCCCATATCAAGGGAGCGACTAAGGAATTGATGCACAAAAATGTCAGTTTGTCTTAGGGGCTAGCCACCTAGAAGGTTTGGATGGCTCTTAGGTTTATTGTAGTAGGTGCAGAAGGTCTGTGTAGTTGTGTGGTGTCTATTCCACTTCCTTAAGGTGACCTAGGAGGTTGAATCAGATCATAGTAGCCTCTCGTCGCATGTTTACCCCAGTGGACCAGGTAGCTTGGGTAAATGTGGGAAGAGGGTGTTACAAAAGAGAATAATAAAAGGAAAATATCTCTCAAAATCAAGAGAATGAAATTGGTGAAAAAAAAACTCCAAAACAAGAACATATAGTTGAATATGCCTTGAAACAAGACATATACGAGCTAGAAGTTCTTAATAAACATATTACATAGGAAAGAGAAGTAGTAAAGGTATAAAATGAGATATTAACAACTCAAAATGATAACATAATTTTGCATCTTTTCCATTCGTATAAGAGAAACAAGAAACTCAAAGCTAGCAATAAGTTCCTTAAGAATAGAATCAGGGTCTTGCAAAGTAAAATTCCGATGAAGAGACCAAGGGATACCTTTAGAATTAGAAAGAGAAAGGAAAGCACTAGTTTGGATGTGTTTGCACGGGCCTAAGAAATCATACATTGAAGAAGAAATGACACCAATTTTGAACTTTTGATGCATGAGGACATGCAAGGCGTTTGGTGTGGGTGAATGTTGAAGTCTAAAATTGTTTCCCTTTTTACTGCCTTTTTCCATTTCCTTCATCTTTTTGTGACCATTTTTGTAGCAGTCTCAGCATACTCAAGGTCAATTAAGCTTATAAAAGGCATTAATCATCCATGTTTTAAAATCTATGTTTCTTTATGAATTATAATGAAAACATTCCTACAATTACAAAATTTTGATCATTTCATAGCTATGTTGAATTCTGTAGCCATATCCATGATTAGACAGGTTGCAATGCATCGATAAAATAATTAGGGGTATATGAAGATTACAAATGTTCACTACATGGATGACCACATATTGACATAACTTGGCAGGCTACAGAGATCATGAGATCTAAGAGTCAAAATCTGGGTATGAGGGTGCAACGGTCAAGCGAGGATAAGCAAGAGATCACGACGAAATTAGGATAGCATGAAAAAGACTTGTTCAATCACGAGGATATGATTCGACAATAATTCCTCATGATTTTCGCTTTCAGTAGAAAATCATGAGGACATAAAGTTCTAATTTATATCTATTTCCTAGATGGCAGAACAATTTCATTTCTTATTTACATAGAACCATTGAATTAATTTAATGAATACTTGTATAAAATCCATAAGGAAAAAACCAAAATATAGTTCAAAAATTAAGTTCGTTGTGGTTCATTTCCAGTATTTGTGAAACTCTATTTTAAATTAATATAATCCTCTATTTTCAATGCTTGACTAAGCAATTATTTGATCAGTAGCAGACTTACACTCATGGGCGGTGTTGGGTACCGGATTTGTATACTTTTCTCTTCCATTTTTGCCCGCCTTTCTATCTTTTTGTGTCATTATTATTCTTAAACACACGAGGTAATCCCCTTTCTCCTACTTTACATGGGATATTTGATTAATGAAGTATTAGTGCAGGAGGTTTTACCTTTTTTCTATGTTAACTCCGATGTTTTTACAGATTCAGAAAAAGTGGGAAGGTTACAGCTGTGAGCCATGGAGCAGCTCCTAATTTCCAGCATTACCTTCACTTGCTGCTACAATGCAACAAACACCATTGCGCTTCAGTGACATTTCAAGATTTTTCATGGTTCCCTATTTGAAAATTAGGTTGTTGTTGCAACGAATGGTATAATTGTAAATATGTAGTCGTTGAAGGAAATAAGGATTTGCTGAAAAATTTGTATAAAGAGGGCCTGTGGGTTGTGAATCGGGGTTAAGCGCATTACCTACAGATTTTGTAGCAGTATATTTTTTAATTAATTGAATGCAAAAAACCCTGCTGTTTCACCTATAATTTATGAGCTTTCCGCATCCCTGATCAGAGATTTGGGCCCACTCTTCTGATCAGGTCCTGCATTTCCTTTCTTTTCATTGTTTCATGTTTTAGTTTGATTATGTTACTGTTGTTCTAGTGTGATCTTTCAATTGCTGTGAATGTCTTTTTAATTCTGCAATCTATTTTAATTGTTGTTACAGTAGTCTGCGTGTTTATGGATTTAAGCCTATGATCTACAACAGGTCATGTCATTGCTCCTGCATATACTGTGTCGTTAGTCTTGAAATAACTAATGCCCTCGGGTTGATAATTTATGTGGAAAAAGGGTTGAATACTATTCACATTCGGACACCAACATTTTGGCATTGTTGCCGGGGAAGGCTAACAGGTGCAAGAACAGGATCTGCAATTGATCTAAGGGTCGATCTCTCATCTTGGGGAAGGAATTTATTTCCATACTTCAAGTCCTGAGCATAGTGCTCTGTGTTTATCCTGCTTTTTTTTGTTTTTTCTTTAGAATTGATCACTCGTCTTACGGAGGGCATTTTGCTACCCTGCCCTAAGTCCTGGGCATAGTTTTCAGCTTTCTGTTTTTTTATTCTTTTCTGAAGGGCCAACTTCTCGTCATGAGGAGGGTATTTGATTACCCTACTTCAGGTCCTGATATTTGATTTTATTCTTTTATTTTATTGTCTGTTTGAACCTACTTTCTCGTCTCAAGGAGGAAGATATCTATCTTGCTCTGGGTCCGGAGCGCTTTTGATACTTTGAACCTTCTTCAAAAATTGTCTGAACAAGGATTTGAATAAGAGGGGCAGAGGAAGACCCCTAAAGAAAGGAAAGGATCTGGGAAGGAAGACATATATTCAGGAGATCATTGAAAAATATAAATTTGAGGCATCATCTCACGTTGCTGTCAGGGTAAGGGTTCAGACGAAGTCCGAAGGGCAGTTTGTGGAGCAACCAGTGTCATCGAAGGTACCAGAGGGAATTCTTTCGATGACGAAAGAAATAATAAATAGGGTATCGGTGGAGGAGACATCCTTGCCGTCAGCAGAAGGGGAAGAAATAGAAAGTAGAGGATTAGAAGAATTGAGCAATTCTAATTGGAAAGAAGAACCTCCAAAAGGGTTTTCATCACCACGAGACCAAGGGAGTGTTGTAAAACCTCCTGCAGTCGAATTAAGCAATTCCGATTTGGAGAGAGAATTCCTGAAGGATTTCGTGTCACCAAAGGACTAGCGGAGTGCGGTGAAACCTCCTACAGTTGAATCACTCCAAGTACCAGCTACAGAACCAGTTGAAATACCAAGTGAGTATTGGAGGGTATTTATGGCACCTGTAATTTTTTCTATTGATTTTCCCATTGGAAACGTTGTAGGTGATGCACTGATGAGACCCATCCCTTTAACAACTCTGCCTAGTTTCCATGGGCTTTATTCTGAAGACCCTGATACATTCCTCTTCGAATTTGACATTGTTTGTTGAGGATATGACTATATTGTCGATGCTTAGAAATTAAAAATATTTCCCGCTACCTTAAAGGGGACAACCCTGAGATGGTTCATGGGTTTAGGAGGGAGAACGATTACCTCATGGGAGGGGATGAAATAAGCCTTCTTGGAGAAATACCAAGATTACTGTAAATATCGTGACATTAAGGAGGAAATCTTGAAGTTTGCACAGAAAGAGGGCAAAAACATGGAATATTATGTGGAACGATTCAAATACATATTACAGAGGTCAGGCCATAATGACCTGAATAAGGAAATTCTAAAGATTATTCTTCTCCAAACACTTAGGGAAGATTCCTTGCAACTTCTGAACATAGTAGGAAAGGGGGACATTTCAAAAGAAGACTTCGACACTATCTGTGACTATTGCATTAAGTGTTCACGAAGGGCTACAAGGAGTGGACAAGGAATTCGATCATCAAAGACTTCCAGTGGAGGGTTTACAAAGGTAGAAATTGGAAACCTACTGGATAACTTAAGGATTGATATCCTAAGTACATTATCTACGCAGATGGACACTCTACAAGCAAAACAGAAACAAATGGAGTTGGAAAAGACTATGGCTATATTCTGCCCACAGTGCAGAAAGAAGCATCCTTTGAATGAATGCCCATTAAATGCAGTAGAAGCCTGTGAAATATGTGAACATACTCATGCGACCAGCTCATGTCCTTCCTTGCCTAGACTGGAGGAATTTTTTCAAGGGGAAAGTGAAGAAAATGTGGTAGACCAACTGTACTTCATGGGGCAGAAAAGGCCATGGCAACTGCGACCACTAGCTATGAATCCAGGTATGTTTCAGGACCCATCTCAGTATTTTAATAATTTTAATATGGGTCCTCAATTTTCACCTTTTTCAACTATGTGGTCTCAATATCAGTATCCCCCCTAGCAACAATGGGTTCCCCAGGCCAGTTCAAATCCTTCATGGAATCAGAACTGGCGTGGACCCTCTCCTACTGGACAGTTTCCTCAATCTATGCCTCAATAGCAGCTTCAGTTGCCCTCCAATGTACCTCTAGGAAACATAGCCCTTAGACCCCAGCTTCCTATCTAGCCCAATCTGAATCCTAATAGTAAAGGGGTCCAACAAACAGACACTCTTAACCTTCCATCTTATAGAATTTCTACCGCGGGACTTAATGAGATAAACCTACGATCTGGGCGGGTAGTAAATGCTCCCACTTCACCTATTATTATAGAACAGATTGACAGTGAAGATACTGAACCAGAACATAGGACAGTTGGGGATAAATCAGACCAAAACATAATGAACCAGACACCTCCCCAATCTGTTCCTAATCAAGGTCATTCAAATTCTCCTCCATATCCTGAAATACTGACCTTGAATAAACCAAACCCTCAATTAGAGTTTTATTTCCTAGGGGAATTGCAAAATATTTTTGTTAAAATACCCCTGTTATAGGCTATGAGGGATGTACCTATATATGGAAAAAATCTCAAAGAGTACTGCTCTAAGAAACCAAGGAAGAAACCTAAGGATCCATTAACCATTCATGTGATGGGTAGATTATCCGACATCATGTTAGGAAAGATCATACCTGTAAAATATGGAGACCCAGGAAACCCGATTCTAACAGTACAAATCAATGGGTGTAATGTTCCCAATTTTAGCCTCAAGCTAAAATGGAACATTATAGTTGCATATTTTTATTTTGTTGAATAAAAATGGGTAAAGTGACCCATTCATGTAATAAACAGGAATAAAATCCCTTACAATGTGAAAAGGGATCATCATGGAGCTGGATTTCACACCCTCATGTGTGAAAGAGGTTAAAATGCAAATGGACAAGGCCTAATTGACCAAGTCAAACTGCGTTGGCATGAGTTGGAAAGCACTATGTGGGACAGCGCAGTTTTAGTGGAGGAATATTCCATGAGGGAGGAAACTTCTAGAGAAAGGAAGGTGAAGGATCATTGAGTTTAAAAAGGAGCAAGGCAGCCCATTGATACTATCTTAGATCATTTGATTATTTGTCTATTGAGACAAATTGTTGCCTCTTGCTGTTCAACAGAGCTGCAGTGCCCTCGGGCATGAGGGAGTCCTGTTTATGAATTCTTCTCCTTCTTGAGTAGCTCATGAAGGATCCTCCATATTCCGGCATTCAGGCCATAGCATCAGCCATCTACATCAGCGCAGTGTCTACACCAGATTATTGTGTAGTGTTGCTGGGTGTTGCTGGAGGTTTCCTACAACACCATTTCTAGTTGATCTTTCAAAGGAGGGATGTTCTCTACTTCTGGGAGGTTAGTGAGGATGGTTGCAGAGCTTATTCCACCATCATTGGCAGGAGGCCAATCACCTCCATCAGTTACAGTGCAGGCCCTCTGATAGATTGTGTTCTAGTTGGAGCATATTTGCAGTGAGGGTGTTGCAGACATTTCAGAGGGTGAGATCTTTGGTGTAGGGATCAGCCTTGCACTTCAGATTTCCAGAGGAGAAGGGCTCTTCATCAGCTTCAGCCATTCAGCCTTCTCCATTCCATTCCATGTATTGAGTTGCTGCAGCTACCCAGCAACTCCGGCATTTCAGCAGTTTTGCATATTTCAGCCAATCCTTCTAAGATTGACTTGAGGTAGTGATTGGGAGCTTAGATCTTCTCTCCCAATGATGTATGAGCCATGTATATGCAGATCCATGATATTTTTCACTCAGCATAGTAGTCTCCCTTCTATGACTGCGTAGTCCCTATCCATGGGCATTCTGCTATGGAGCAGCACTTGTATTTTGGCATGTATTTTCATGGAAGGCTTCTAGCCTTATTCTTCTGACATTCATTGTATAATTTGCTGCTGTTATTTCATAATAAAATGGCTCAAGGTTTTTCATACATTTTGGCATAATGTTATTCACTGCTATTTCCATGTTTATGTCTTTATATTGCTGTAGCTGCATCTTTGGGTTATCTTGCAAGATTCCCAATAGTGTTGTATTCCCTCTTAGGGATATTGTCCTTTGACAATCACTCTATAGACAGAGTCTGATAGTGGGCCAGGAATCCTTTAGAGTTCATCCTTCCTTGTGAAGGTGAAAAATCCAGTAAATTCCCCTTCAGTCCATCTCTGGAATAGATTTCCTTGTCAATTGACAATGTTCCTGAAAAAGGAACATTACAGTGGTATCGGAGCATAATCTTGGCTTAGCCTGTGGATCTTCACCAAGATGCCATCTAAGAAGATGAGGAAGACTCCACTTTGTGGAGAATAAAGAAGAAAAAGGAGATGAGCTAGCCAAGCTTCTCCCTAAATCCATCTAGGGCTTTCATGGGAGCTACAAGCAAAAGAGAAGGGAGAGATTTGAAGAATCTCCACAAGGGTTTGAAACATAAATAAACTCTAGGGTTTTTGATGAGGAATGTGAACATGCAGTCACATCCCTTGATGCACAGCGCAGTCACATGTGCAGATTGTCATGGAAGAGATGGGAAAAGAAGGAGAGTGATCAAGAAGAAAACTCTTGGATATTTTCTAAGAGAGTATGAGTTTCAAACTCCAGCATTCAGAGATCATCTCACTTCATGGATTTTTGCAAGTCTAAGGTGAAGGAGAGCCAACAACAAGATAGATTTATTCTATCTACTTTCGGTGGTTCACCTACATGTTCAGCCAAAGCATGGGTAGAGGAGTTGAAGACCATCTTGCAGCAGCACAAAGGATCCAAAGGAGATTAGAGGTAAGACCTATGAATGGTGGATATTTGAGTCATGTTCTTTAAAGGATGCAAATACTTCTTCCTATTTCAGACTCATTGGAACAATGATGGAAATTTTTGGTGGGAGGAAATCTGAAACACAGGCAGAGAAACAAACCAAGATCTTGCATGTAAAGGGAGGAAACATAAACTCAGATCCACTTCAGGATAGTGTTGAGAAGGCTGGCATCTTGCATCATACCTTGTGGGAGGCAAGGTATCCATCTCATATTCTGGCACCAGAGAGCATAGAGGTCTCTTTTTCAAAAGGAGATCAGATTTTTGGGAGAAGTTGCCCCTACATGATGATGAGGAGGAGGGCAACTGCGCTGGAATAGCTATAGTTGATCCGGTGCCTGATGTAGAGGTAAGAGGAGCTCTTGCTCCATAAAGAGGTATTCTTGTGTCTTTGCAAGAAATTTCCCCAGGATCTCCCATGTAAAGATCAAGGCACAACTCATGATACATACGTTGCCATTGGTGATAGGGTGCGGAGCTATGGAGATAGAAGGAATAGATAGGGAGGATGATCAACATCATGTGATGAGGAGTACACACCCTATCTTTTTTATGAGGTTGATGCACCTAAGATGATGATTGGATTGCGCAGTGGAAGCATGGAGGGTTTTCTCCAGTCATACATTCAGTCATCTCTTGATGATGGTGTCTCACTGCATGGAGACATTGCACCAAGGAGACCACTAGATCAGCAGAGGAGGTTGGATGCTCCATATTTGGGGCCCTCACACCTTGATTTCAGGAGGGTGGAAACCTTGGGAGAGTTCAATACAACGCAGAGAGTTTGGGATAGAATCAAGGAGGAGGGAGACACTCTCTCATTTTCAGCATCACCCACTCTCATCAGTCATACTGCATTGAAATATTTTGTTGCAGGGATGGAGGATTGCATCTTCATGATGCAAGATGACTGCTCCATAGATTTGGTAAGAGGGATGATACTTCCTTTGATGAAGAACTCTTTCATGCATTGGAGTAGATGGAGGCCACTCATTCTTACATTTCCCAGGATCGGGAGATTCTTTGGAGGTGATAGTCTCTCATGGGAGGCTTATTCTCAGATGTCACCATTTCTTTTTTAGCATGAGGGGATGTCAAGGTAGCAGGCAGCAGCGTGATGGAGCACCATATTGCAGGATACCAGTGTTGTATATGTGGAGGATTGATCCAGGATGGAGGGCTCAGCTTTGGTTGAGTATTCCCCAGGATCTTGGTGCATGCATGATTTTTAGATGGCCTTGATGGATATGGCAGATACTTAGTAGATTATATGATCATCTATCATCATGACAAACTCTTCTTGGCCAGATTTTCTAGTCTCAGGAGAAATTATTTGCATGCAGCATGTGAGGACTTCCTAGCTATGCCATTGGATGCGTACTTTTCCTTGCTAGAGGAGTTCCCTTTGGAGGGCATTCATCATGATTTCATCAGCATATGGACAGATGCATAGCCCGATTTTTTTTGGAGAGGTTGGCACAACCATCCCCTTACTCATTAGAGGAGAGGCAGAGCATTCATGATGAGCCATTTCAGCTCAAGGTCTCAAGTACATAGTAGAGAAGGTATAATTTCACATTGTGTACCTCTTTACTTTATATGAGAAACATATTGATCAAGGAGGATCATCCCTTCTTGCATTTGTTATGATGTACTTGCACCGTTGATTTTGGCTATCCTTATGATGGTTTGTGGGGGAATCCACATGCTTCTTGGTGTGCACCACTGGCACCAAATTGTGATTTCATGTTTAATTTTATGAGGAGATGTTGTGCCGGCAAGCAAGTGGCTAGTATAGCCCTTGTTACTTTTGATTTTGAGGCAGGCCAAGGAGGCACTGCGTAGGTTCCATGAGTGGAACTATGAACAACTCTCCGATTGTCATTTGGCAACTTGTTACTACTGCATATTGCTCCTTGTATATTTCTGAGGTTGTACACTCATTGAGGAGCATTATTTGGAGAGTATTGTACGTAAATCCCATTGGGAGCATGATTCTCCCTATTATACATGTTTTATGTTGCATGAGATACATGGGCAAACCATGATTGCCACATTGCTACTTTTACCTTCTTGTGGGAGGGACCAATTGGAGAATTTGCAGAGGCATTTTATGGTTGATTTTCTTGATGGGGTAGCTTGGGCCATTCTTGGAGGCCATACTATTTCAGCCCAAGGGTAGAGGTAGCCCCATGAACACTCAAATGGAGAGAGGACCATCTTGAGAAGCACAAGCACACTCTCCATTCAGCCTCAACACATTGCAGAAACCGGGGGTTGAGAATTTCATTTGGATGATAGCATGGATAAGAGGCTCATCATTGGGAGCAGAATTATCGCATGCATATCATCACTCCTACCTTAAGGAGGCCACATTTCAGCGGGAAGAAATCCACTACACCTTCTATCTTTCCATGAGGAGCATCATTTTCAGTTTGCATACTTGGGAGAGAGCATTGGAGGGCAGATTTATTGGAGCATATTTGAGCAGTGGTGGGACCATGGATGAGGAGGCCACAAGAGAAGAAGGAGGAGGCATTTTTTTTCTCTCTATGCAGTTGCTTGAGGACAAGCAACATGTGGGAGGGGAGGACTGTAATGTTCCCAATTTTAGCCTCAAGCTAAAATGGAACATTATAGTTGCATATTTTTATTTTGTCGAATAAAAATGGGTAAAGTGACCCATTCATGTAATAAACAGGAATAAAATCCCTTAAAATGTGAAAAGGGATCATCATGGAGCTAGATTTCACACCCTCCTGTGTGAAAGAGGTTAAAATGCAAATGGACAAGGCATAATTGACCAAGTCAAACTACGTTGGCATGAGTTGGAAAGAACTATGTGGGACAACGCAGTTTTAGTGGAGGAATATTCCATGAGGGAGGAAAATTCTAGAGGAAGGAAGGTGAAGGCTCATTGAGTTTAAAAAGGAGCAAGGTAGCCCATTGAGACTATCTTAGATCATTTTATTATTTTTCTATTGAGACAAATTGCTGCCTCTTGATGTTCAACAGAGCTGTAGTTCCCTCGGGCACGAGGGATTCCTGTTTAGGAATTCCTCTCCTTCTTGAGTAGCTAATGAAGGATTTCACTCATCCTCCATATTACGGCATTCAGGCCATAGCATCAGCCATCTACATCAGCGCAATGTCTGCAACTAATTATTGTGCAGTGTTGCCGGGTGTTGCTAGAGGTTTCCTACAACACCATTTCTAGTTGATCTTTCAGAGGAGGGATGTTCTCTACTTCCAGGAGGTTAGTGAGGATGGTTCCAGAGCTTATTCCACCATCATTGGTAGGAGGCCAATCACTTCCATCAGTTACAGCACAGGCCCTCTCATAGAGTGCGTTCTAGTTGGAGCATATTTGCAGTGAGGGTGTTGCAGACATTTCAGAGGGTGAGATCTTTGGTGTAGGGATCAACCTTGCACTTCAGATTTCCAGAGGAGAAGGGCTATTCATCAGCTTCAACGATTCAGCTTTCTCCATTCCATTCCATGTATTGATTTGCTGCAGCTACCCAGCAACTCCAGCATTTTAGCAATTTTGCATATTTCAGCCAATCCTTCTAGGATTGACTTGAGGTAGTGATTGGGAGCTTAGATCTTCTCTCCCAATGATGTATGAGCCATGTATATGTAGATCCATGATGTTTTTCACTTAGCATAGTAGTCTCCCTTCTATGACTGCGCAGTCCCTATCCATGGGCATTCTGCTATGGAGCAACACTCGTATTTTGGCATGTATTTTCATGGAAGGCTTCTAGCCTTATTCTTCTGACATTCATTGTATCATTTGGTACTTTTATTTCATAATAAAATGGCTCAAGGGTTTTCATACATTTTGGCATAATGTTATTCACTGCTATTTCCATGTTTATGTATTTATATTGTTGTAGCTGCATCTTTGGGTTATCTTGCAAGATTCCCAATAGTGTTGTACCTCTTGGGGATATTGTCCTTTGACAATCACTCTATAGACAGAGTCTGATAGTGGGCTAGGAGGCCTCTAGATTTCATCCTTCCTTATGAAGGTGACAAATCCAGTAACTTTCCCTTCAGTCCATCTCTGGAATAGATTTCCTTGTCAATTGACAATGTTCCTGAAAAAGGAACATTACAATGGGGTTGAGATCCCAAACATACTGGTAGACTTGGGAGATGCCATCAACATTATTACCTCTGAAAAAATGAACACATTAGGTCTTGGAGACATTAAACCAACCCCTACTATCTTGAAACTAGCAGATAGGTCTACAATTAAACCAGTAGGGAAATTGGAAGATGTGATTATTTCAGTAGATTCATGGCATTATCCTGTGGACGTCCTTGTATTACAGACTCGGTCTTCAGTAGGTGGTCATCCATTGATCCTAGGAAGAACTTGGTTCGCAACTGCAGATGCCTACATAGGGTGCCGATCTGGGCATATGATCATATCAAATGGGACAGTTACAAAGAATCTTACTCTTTACCCTCCCACAGAACCCAGCCTATTTGAAAAACTATTAACTAGCCAGAAACCTCTACCAATAGAAGAGCCTGAACCTAAAAATGAAGAAGTTAGACCAATTCTTACTATTGGGCAGGCCCTTCAATTTAAAACAGAAACCGAGGACGATGCCATTAACACTTTTATTAGTGATTCTAGTTCTGTTTCCAATTCAACTCGTCAAATTTTAGAATCTTTTATGAGATGTGAAACACATGAAAATATTGAACCAGAAGATGAAATGGAAGACATTCCTGTAACCTCATCCCATGATAGTATTCCAATTGATATTTAACCAGGGAAAACACTTAATATCAACCCAAATCTGTCTGAATCCCAGACAAAACAACTTTTGAAAGTCCTTCAAGATCATCAAGAAGCTTTTTCCTGGGATTATACCGACTTGAAGGGGATCCCTGCTAACTTATGTACTCATCATATTTATATTAAAGAAGGTTTCCGCCCTGTAAGACAACCCCAATGGAGAATGAACCCTACTCTCAAGAACATTTTCAAAGAAGAATTACAAAAAATATTGGATGTAGGATTCATTTACCCCATATCAGATAGCCAATAGGTATCTCCGCTAGTGATTGTTCCAAAAAAGAATGGTAAATGGTAGATTTGTGTAGATTACAGGGAGCTAAATAAGGCAACTCAAAAAGACTATTTTCCTTTGCCATTCATTGACCAAGTCCTATATACCTTGGCTGGGAAGAAGTTCTTTTCCTTCCTGGATGGATTCAGTGGATATAACCAGATCCAGATAGCCTCGGAAGACCAGGATAAAACAACTTTCACATGCCCATGGGGAACCTTTGCATACAAGGTCCTCCCATTTTGCCTATGTAATGCTCCTGCCACCTTCCAGAGGGCAATTCTGGGAATCATTTTTGATTTGGTCGATGATAGCATTGAAATCTATATGGATGATTTTACTCCATATGGAAACTCATTTGAGGAAGGATTGGGAAATCTGGAGAAAGTACTCAAAATATGTAAGCATACCCATGTATCTCTGAGTATAGTCAAATGCCGTATGATGAGAGAAGAAGGAATAATACTGGGACATTTGCTCTCAACTGCTATAATTCGAGTTGATCCAGCTAAAGTAGAGGTAATATCACACTTCCCGGTACCCAAAACACCCACACAGGTGCGTAGCTTTATTGGTTGTGCTGGTTATTACAGACGTTTTATAGAAAAAATTGCTAAAATAGCACATCCACTTTTTCAATTGCTAACAAAATATGCAGAATTCTTGTGGACTGAAGACTATCATACAACTTTCACGAAAATTAAAGGGCTGGTTTGTAAGGCTCGAATTCTCTGAGGACCTGATTGGGCATTACCGTTTCACATACATGCTGATGCTTCTCAGACAACAATAGGAGTTGTTTTAGGACAGTAGGTAGACAAAACACCGTACGCAATTTATTATGTCAGCAAGAGTTTAATTCCTGCTGAATTGAATTACACAGTGACGAAAAAAGAATTCCTAGTTGTCATTTATGTTGTCAATAAGTTTCGGCACTACGTCACTGGGTATTCTACTTTTGTTCATACTGATCATGCAATAATCAGGTATTTGATGAATAAACCTATTACTCTTAGCCGTGTTACAATATGGTTGCTATTGCTTCAAGAATTTGATATCAAAATAGTAGATAAACCAGGAAAAGATAACGTAGTTGATAATTTCCTATCTAGAATGGATAACAATGACGAATGCACACCTATAGAAGATAGTTTTCCCGATGAACATCTTTTTTCAGTTTCTACTAAACCTCCATGATGTGCAGATATTACTAACTAGCTTGTTACGGGGAAAGTGCCTCCTGATTTTTCATACAGGGAATAGTGAAAAATTATTCATCACAGTGCTCGATATTCTTGGATGGCAGGGTACCTTTTTCATACAAGAGCTGATAAGAAGATTCGGCACTATGTATCCAAGGATGATATTTATGAAGTATTGAAGGCTGCCCATGATGGCCCCTATGGAGGGCATTTTGCAGACAAAAGAATAGGCTGTAAGGTGCTACAAATGGGATATTACTAGCCTTCTATCTTTCAGGATGCACAGAATTATGTTAGGAGATGTGATAGTTGCCAACGTATGGGGAAGCCCGACCAAGCTGATGAAATGCCTTTGTAGACACAGGTAGTCCTTGAACCTTTTGAGAAATGGGCTATTGATGTCATTGGACCCTTTAACCCACCCTCCCAACAAAAGTTCCACATCTTGGTCTGTACTGATTACGTGACTAAGTGGGTATAAGCCAAAGCTGTTGTGAAAGCAACAGAGTAGGTGGTCTCAGATTTTCTATTTGAAGAAATTTTTTCTCGTTACGGTACTCCAAGAGAGATTGTTTCAGATAGAGGAGCGTAGTTCACATCACACATGATAACAAAGCTTATGTATAAATATGGGGTCAAGCACAGGGTGACGTCTCCATACCACCCCCAGGCGAATGGACAAGTGGAAAGAACAAACAAGACATTGGAAAATATCTTGACAAAAACTATGGCATACCATCGCCGGGATTAGGCTCAGAAGCTGCTTGAAGCTCTCTGGGCGCACAAAACAACATGGCAGAATACAACTAGGTTTTCACCATTCGAGTTGGTTTATGGGAAATCCCCATTGTTTCCAATAGAATTTGAAATCAGTATGCTCAGAACATCTCTTGAAATTGGTTTGGATCTATCAGATGCCCAGAAACACTGATTGGCCCAACTCAATGAACTAGATGAAATTTGTTCAATGGTTGTCTAGAGAACTACTGCTATTCAGCAGCAGAGAATGAAATGGCATGGTAAGTTTATTAATAATAAGGTGTTTCTGAGGGGATATTGGGCACTACTCTATGACTCCCGCTTTAAGGATTTCCAGGGAAAGCTTTGCACTCGCTGGATGAGACCTTACGAGGTGGACGCTATATTTGATAATGGAATAATTAAGCTAGTCAAAATTGATGATACACGTGCTTCATTCATAGCCAATGGACAATTCCTGAGATTATACCATCGCCCAGCCTCTAAGGATGATTTCATCAAACACCTCTCTGAGAAATCTGGTTTGAAGTTTATCAGCACAAAGAACTCTTCCTCTGTATCCTTGCCCTAATATATATATATATATATATATAATAAATAAAAGAATAAAGAATTATATTATTACTGTTTACCTTGTTGTCTTTTTGCAGGAGTTATTACTAAGGAGTAAAAATCAAAGAATTTTTTTCCTAAGCATCAGTTGTTACTACTCATGATGTTGTTACACGGTTGCTGCTACTCATGATGTTGTTACACGGTTGCTGCTACTCATGGTGCTGTTACTCGGGTGTTGCTACTCCTTGATCAATGTTGTTACACCGAATGTTGTTACTCACTCATGTTACTCCAGATGTTGTTACATCGAATGTTGTTACTCGCACCGTTGTTACTCCGGATGCCACTACTGGCACTGTTGTTATTCCAGATGCTGTTACATCAGATGATGTTACTCGCACTACTGTTACTATGGATGTTGCTACTCGCACTGCTGTTACTCTAGATGTTGTTACTCGCACTACTGTTACTCCGGATGCTACTACTCCAATTGCTATTACTCCAGATGTTGTTACACTAGATGTTGTTACTCGCACTATTGTTACTCCGAATGCTGCTACTCGCACTGTTGTTACTCCAAATGCTGTTACACCAAATTTTGTTACTCTGGATGCTACTACTCGTACTGTTGTTACTCCAACCGCATCATTACTGCACTGTCATCCTACCAACCGTCACTTCGTCCAGGTACGCCTCCAGGTACGCCTCAATGTGACTTTTACCAATTTAATTAAATACCCCATGTGAAGACTTTAATTCCGTGGATGAAAAACATTAAATTGGGGGGGGATGCCATCATAATTTAATGACGGCGTAATGATGATTTCGTAAGCCATTATTATAAACCCGTGTGTGGTACACCCTACGATCCTAATCAATACTCCGTATAATCATTAAAACCGTATTGGGATCCGTAACACGTCCTTTCCACTCCATATGAAATAATTTCTATTTTATTCACTGCACGAACCATATTTTTTATGATTTTTCTCAGTTTCCAAGAATTACCTTTCGTATTTACTATTACCACCTTTTATTTTCACCATGCTATTTTTCCGAATTTGGTATCCACCATTTCGCCCAATGGTCTACTGTTCCAAGAAGTGTTGTTACGAGTCTCCATAGTATGGGCGAACTGGCTATGCAACATGAGCCTAAAAACACAACTTCAGTCTGTAGTAATCCAAAGGTATGGAAAATATTTGTTAATGTACGGTGGGATATCTACTTTGACAGATTACAGAGGTTTGACAAGGGAATCACAATGGATTTTGCACTTAATTTGGACGAGAATCACTGGTGGGTTAGAGGACTGGAAGTTCCTATCACAAAAGAGGTAATTACAAAAATTAGTGGGCTGAGACAGCAAGGGAAGAAATGGTTTTATCGAAGGGTATCTCTCCCGAAGTTTCCCGAATTATTCTTGCAGGCAGGGGAAAGTGTCATTCAATTGGGCAGAGGATATGAGCGCAAGACTGCGTAGTATCCTTGGAACGAAGTCGCAGGTTTTGTAATGAAGTACATAACTTGCGAAGGTCGGGTCAAAACTCCGTTCAAGTATCATTTTAAAATTCTAACGCACCTTCGATTTCCACAGGCTCAGGTGCATGCCTTAAACATGCCCTTCTTCCTATTAAAATAGTTACAGTACATGGCACAGTCCCCTCGGCATTCACGTTAGATGCCGGCAGTGCTCTCCAACCATGGATTGGTGCGTTTACTAGTCATGAATGCAATAAAAAAACTTCGGGTCTCCTGGGTGGAACTCTGTGGATCCTCAGAAGAAGAGATAGCAGCCATTATTTTTGCGAGAGAAGAGGAACCAGTCTCTCTAGCTGGTTTAGCAGAAGAAGATCATTCAGAGGGAATTGATCAAGAGGAACTCGAAGAAATGGAAATGGAGGTTGATCAGGAGGAACCCGAAGAAGTGGAAATGGAGGTTGATCAAGAAGAACCTGAAGAAATGAGAATAGAGGACGTAATTGGCGATACAGTCGAGGCTGCCACACAAGAACTAGCCTCGCCTGAGGAGCCCACAAATGAAGGAATTATGGATATCGTGCATGAAGTCGAGACTGTCATACAGTCGTCGACTTTTGTCAATGTAGAACAGAGGAATGGCAAGTGATGTTGTTTTTCAAGAAACAACATCACCTACCCAAGAAGATATGGATGTTGAAACAAGTGGGGGTGCTACACAAGAACCACCCCTGACTCGGCTAGAATAGGGAAATAGGGAGGAGTCAGCTTGCGAAATTAACACTGTCCCTCAAGGACTAGTATCGACTGTGGAAAAAGAAGAAATCCATAAAGAACAGGAAGATAGAGGCAGAATAACCCGTTGGGTCGATATTGTCCCACAAGAACTAGTATCGACCTTAGAAAAAGAAATGATGAACAAAGAGTGAGAGGACAGAAGGGAAACAAGCTTCGGAATCAATGCTACCCGACAAGAACCAGCATCGACCTCGACTGAGATGGTAATGCATGAAACTCCAACTCAAGCCGGAAATGAGGATGATGAAGTTGTCCCTCATTCTCCATTCCAGTCTATGATGCCTAGAGGGGCAAGGGGATTCCGCTCGCCAAAAAAATTAATGGAGGAAGTAGCTATCCCACCTGTACTTAAATTTGTTTACCTAAGGGAGGACATGGCTAAGATCGACCACGTCATTGCTGAATCTCTGTTGGAACACTCAGAGACCCGCAAAGAAGATGAGGTCCCTACGGAAACACCGGGACATAGAGTGGTCGATGGAAATGCTGACCAGATGGCAGGAATCCCTGAAGTGAATATAGAGGGAGAAACCCTTGAAGATACAGAGCTTAGCTAGAAAGGCTTAACAAAAGAATCAGCTGAGAATACCAACAACATTCCACCGCCTCCTGAGCCTGTCATAGGGCCATAAACTGAATTTATTGTCAAACAGGAATGAATTGAACGGTGTGAGAAAAGAAGGTTACCTCTCAAGAAGAGGTATCAGCTGCAGTTCAGTGAAACCATGAGATTGAAAAGGGAGGTTTAAGAGTTGAAAAGGCAATTTTCCCGACTGAAAAAGAAGGTAAAAATCTACAAATGGAGGGCAGTAAAGACAAAACTTGAGGTCTCCTCTGCAACTACACAGACTGGCCCGATTAGAGAGTTGTTTGAAGGCTGATAATTTTTCTTGGCCACTGAAATCTAGAAGTGGCAGTCTGCTACAAGTGACCATAAGAAAGAAACAATTCAGGTTCGAGAACAGGCCGCCGAGGTCATCGCAGGATACATAGATCAGTTAGATAAGGCACGAAGGCCAAAATAGAAGAATTGGAAGAACAAGTGCAACTGCTGCAATCAGAGAAGGAGAAGATGTTCTCCCTGGCACAACAGATAATGGCCTGCAGACTTCCTACACATAGCTATGCCTTATTCCTTCACGAGCAATTTCTTTTCTTTTGTCTTTAAAGTATATATAAGGAGATTTGGTATGAGATTGAGGACCCCATTCAATTTCTCTGTATTTTAAAAATTCATGATATCATATGACAACAATTAATGTGCGAGATCTACATGCATGGGTATTTATTGAGGCATGATCAGTCTTTTAACCCCATTCCATTCATGGGGGATGTTCATTTAAGAGCTTTACCTCCTATACCATCAATCATATTAATTGGATAAAGGCCTGGGATATGTTTGAGGAAAAACAAGTTGGAAGGCCGTTAATGATGAGGAAGGAGCATGGCCAGTCATCAAACATTTATAACAAGCATTACGCATTTCTACAAATTGAGGGGCGTAGATAACACATGTTGGAAACCCAGAAATGGTGTGCTGACCTATGTGTCAGACATATTACAATGTTCCGTAAGGAACCACTGGACAGTTGTCAGAGAAGGTGGATGTTGTCATCCTCAGCCGTCAGAGGACGAGAACCATTTGGGGAACCTAACTTTGCACGAGCTCTAAAGAGGATGCCACATTTCGTAGCATGCATTCATACTTGTGGGGTCATATGGATGGGGCTGAGGTTTCAGTTTCCCCTTATCTGGTTGCTAGCCGAGCGATATACTCCTGCATACAATGTTGATCTAGATTAGTGGAAGGATGTTGTTGTGATGGAAGGTTATAAACCCCCTGGGACGAAAATGGCTGAAGAATATGATCTCACACAGCTTCATGCTAGTCATAGTTAGTCCAACCTAGATCTAAGGAGACGACGAGTTGCACGAGGACATGCAGATAGACCAGTTGGGGGGAGATGTTAGGTACCAGATTTGTATACTTTTCTCTCCCATTTTCGCCCACCTTTCTATCTCTTTGTGTCATTATTATTCTTAAAAAAACGAGCTAAACACCTTTCTCCTAATTTACATGGGATATTTGATTAATGAAGTATTAGTCCAGGAGGTTTTACCTTTTTGCAATGTTAAATCCGATGTTTTTACAGATTCGGAAAAAGCGGGATTTGCTGAACAATTTGTATAAAGAGGGTCTGCGGGTTGTGAATCGGGGTTAAGCCCATTACCTACAGATTTTGTAACAGTATATTTTGTAATTAATTGAATTCACAACACCTTACTGTTTCACCTGTAATTCGTGTGCTTTCCGCAACCCTGATCAGAGATTTGGGCCCACTCTTCTGATCAGGTGTTGAATTTCCTTTCTTTTCATTGTTTCATGTTTTAGTTTGATTCTGTTACTGTTTTTCCAGTGTGATATTTCAATTGCTGTGAATGTCTTTTTAATTTTGCAATCTATTTTAATTATTGTTATAGTAGTCTGCGTGTTTATGGATTTAAGCCTGTGATCTACAACAGTTCATGTGATTTCTCCTACATATATTGTGTCGTTTGTCTTGAAATAACTAATGCCCTCGGGTTGATAATTTATGTGGAAAAATGGTTGAATATTGTTCACATCTAGACACCAACAGGAGGGCTCCCTGGCGAGTTGTAAGTAGATTTAGTTTTGTTTACATTCCAATTTTCTCATAGGGTGGTAGTTTCCTGAAGTTTTTCTAGGGTAGTTTCATTACAGTTATGTTTTGATCATTTGCTATTTTGGTTTCAGAGCGCTCATAAAGGAAAATTACCAAAAATATTTGACTTTCATATGCATTTCCTTTTAAGTTTCATTATTTAGTTAATTTTGTAGATGGTGAAAGAAATGTCTTTTAGAGTTAACTGCACACATTAGTAATCATTTGGAGTTACAAATTCTCATTTGATTTTACTTCTACAATTAGTTTCATTAGATTTCCTTTTTGTAATTGTAGTTAATTTCCTTTCTTTCTGCAATTAAAAAATAATTTTCTTTATGCAATTTCCTTTTGTGCAATTAGTGTAGAGGTTCCTTTCTGCAAAGTAGCATTTTCATTTCCGCAAGTAGCATTAAAATCCTTTTCCTGCAGTCTAGTGCTAGAATTTTCTTTTATGCAACTATAAATAAGTTATGAATTTGACAATTAAAAATAGATTCTCAATTCTACAAGCAATAGATTTCAATTCAATTACATATTTGGATTTTTTATGTAACTTTGAATAGAAATAACTTGTGCTTAATTACTCTCTAAATCTCATTTAAACATTTTTCCATACTTAGAATACTTCAATCCATAAATATAATTCCTAGCATATATGGTGCATATACGATTCACAAGTACACAAACCTTGGTTGACAATTAATCGAGTAATTTAAAGTCGATTAAATTACCCAACACCAATATTGTCACATACATAATGCTTCATCGATAAATATATCAAAGTATCATGGTAGGATATAAAATATCTCTTTATTCAAAAGGAATTTGCTGAGAACCTGGAGGACATGCAGGTATACATTAACATAAAGAGGTCAAAAATTCATAAATTAGCTTGCAGATTTCCAGTGCTACTATGTGGAGAATCTATTGGATGGATTTTTCAACACTTCGATAGAAATAATAATTCTCAGTAGTGAAAGCGGAAAGGATATTTCTACCTACCATCCACATGATTTACATCCCTATTATAAGTTGGTGACCCCTGTATAGGACTTAAACTCACAATTCCATGCAACTTGGGCTAAGTTTGATCCAAATCTTGAGGGGAGCCCCCCAAGATCTAAAAAACTGAAATGAAAAAAGAAAATAAAGTAAAAAAAACCACAAAGAATTTTTTTATTAAAATAGAGAATAACTGTAAAAGCTACATTATGGTGGAAATTTCGTCTTTTTACAAAATGTGACTTGTTACTTATAGTATTTTTTAGTTACAATACCATAGGTAAATACCATGGGTGAATGAATACCATGGGTAGATGTCACTTACAATACCATGGGTAATTACCATTGGTGGATAAATACCATGGGTGGATGAATACCATAAGTGGACTCCACCTCCCATTCAGATCATTCCTCCCCCCTTAAGAAGCAGTGGCCCCATTGCATGAATTTCCCTCATAAGAAGCCTTTGTTGAATATGAAGAGCCACTGAAGAGAAGGGTTTTGTGTGGTTAACCCATAACTGTGATGAACTAAGATTCGAGGATAAAGATACATAGTAATGCTTGTGACCAACTGTGATACTAACAGTGTGCAAAATAGAAAATGGAATTCGATGAAGTGTGGGTTTTTGGATGACCCATAAATATGACAAACAAATATCCAAGGATAAAAATACCCTGTAATGCTTGTGACGAAATGTGATACTAACAATGTGCGACCTAGAAAATGGACTTCGATGACAAGGATTTTGTGTGGTTGAAGGATAACCATGATGTTGTCTGTTGATGAAGTAGAAGGTGCCTACATAGCTTGGGGTGGGAGGGAACGTCTCAAAAGAACCCAAGTCAAATGCTGCTATGCTGAAATTGATGAATGTGAAGCATGTGCCTACTAAAGTGGGTGGGAGGGCATGTCTCCAAAGGGAACCTGCTCCGAATGTTGCTCTAGATCTAAAAACTCATGGATTCTGGGTGGGATACAGAACCAAGCCACACCAAAGATGTACCTGAACTATAAATGTGTTTCAAACTTGAAACAAAATTGGACATGGGTGTTGTAGATTCTCCTATCTAATGAGATGTTGTAAATGATTCTTTCACATTATAGACCTCTTGCTACATCTTTGTTGATAAATTCTACTACAGGTGATGAAATAAAATTTTGTCAAAGACCCATTTGAGGTATTGAAGATATATTTCTATTGTTATTAGACACTTGAAATTTCATAACATGTGGAGTGAGAAAATGATTCCAGAAACTCATGGTATGCGCGACTACACAACGTTCCAGACATGTGTAACTTCAATTGCTCATATCTCTCAAACCGGGAAATGAAATAAAATTTCGTAAAAACACATTTGAGCTAACATAAAATACTTTAAAATGAGCTACTTTTCACATTCTAAATTTATCTATGGAGGTTGTAGCACTTGCATAATTTCTTTTTAAGATTGCTGCAAAATTTTGAAACTAAAATATGCTTCAAACCCTCATGCCCATGGATTCGTAACCTGAATCTGATACCACTGATCTAGATCTTGCGGGGAGGTCCCCAAGATCAAAAAAATGAAAATTTCAAAAGAGAAGAGGAGAACACACAGTAAACAAAACCATACATATTTTTTTTATTATAATAGAGGATAACTGTAAAATATATGTCCTTTTACAAAACGCGACTTGTTACTTATAGTATTTTTTTAGTTACAATACCATGGGTAAATTAAATACCATGGGTGAATGAATACCATGGGTAAATGTCACTTACAATACTATGGGTGGATAAATACCACGGGTGAGTGAATACCATGGGCTGATGCCACTTACAATACCATGGGTAAATTCCATGTGTGGATGAATACCATGGATGCATAAATTCCATGGGTGAATGAATACCATGGATAGATACCACTTAGAATATCATGGGTAGATAAATACCATGGGTGGATGCCACTTTCCATTCAAATCAAACTTAAACACCAAGGAGGTTATCAAGTCATGGTGGCAAGAACCTACAAAGTTTAGCCAAAATCCAAGTGAAATTTATAAGAGTAAGTCCTTGAGGACAGTCTATCAATACCTTATGGCAATGTGCTGCCGATTTCATGGGCAAGAGAATGCAAAATATTTCAAAGAAGGATGGATTTATATTCATCTTGATTGTTTGTAGAGTAGGATCTCCAACTGGGTTGAAATTATTTCCCAATAATTGTAGACCATTGTACAATATGAGAAGAAAGAATCAGAAGCCAATCAATCACTGGAATTTTATGTCCACCTATTTTCTCAATAGAATTTTCAATCACTGTGCATTCACAAGAATGAAATGGAATTTCACCCCTAAAGAGAAATTTATGTTGGACACCTAATCCTCTAAGGGTTGGTGTAGAAGGCGAATGAACATAGGAAGTCCAAGAGACCTTAGAATGTGGAATCCAAGGGTCACCAAAATGCATTATAAATGTACATCATGTTAATGGTAATAGTATCTCATACTTATCTTTCCTATTTTCTTTCTATTCCAGTCTTTTGTTTGACATGGTATCAGAGCCATGATGTGTGGCCTTTTTGTAAAAGATTAGAGGTGGAGAGATTCCCTTTGAGTGATTTTATGCACCGGGTTGAATTTTGTACAAGTTTCCTCTAGTTGAGGTCGTGGGCCATTCCTTACGCTGCTCCCATTTCTCAGCCCTCCCTCACGCTAGCCCGCCTGCTCATCCTTCCCTCACGCTGGCCTGCCTTCCCTCCCACCTGATTGGCCCTACCTCATGCTGGCCAGCTTTCCTTAGCCTAGCTCACTCTACCTTCGTCGGCTCCCTTCGCTCTGTGCTCACCTACCTCCCTGCTCTCCCTCAATCTCGCTCGATCTTCCTCTTTGCTAGCCTACCACCTCTACCGACCCCTCCACCTCCCACCACCTCTGCCAGCCCCTCCACTCTCCTCCTTGCTCCCTCCTTTACGCTTTCCTCTGTGCTCCCTCCTCCCTACTCCCTTCTCCTCGCTCCCTCCTCCATTCTCTCCTCCCCGCTCCCTCCTTCGCCCCCTCCACCCTCACCTCCCACAGCTCCGCCCTCCCCTTATTCAACCTCCCCAGGTTCGACCTCCCCGAGGTACAACCTCCCCTAGGTCCAACGTCCCCTAGATAACACCTCTGCCCAAAAAAAAAAAAAAAAATAGAAAAAAAATCAAGACCGGAATTGAGTTTTTTTTGCAGTAGACTACATTTTTACACCAAAATTGGGTTTTTTTTTTTTTTTAAAGCTGCAGATAGAAAATAACATAGGAAGCTAATGCAACAGAGCCATATTTGTTGTGGTGTCTAGCCAACTTTAAATATGCTTTCCACACAATAAAAATCCGCCATAAGCAGCTGCAACATGCCCATAAGTTTGACACAGTATTTGAAAAATTGTGGAAGTCATTCAAAGTTGTGATTGGGATCCTTGTTAGCTTCCTTAGCATGTTGTTATGAGAAAACCGAAAGTTGTTTTTCCTTATGAAGATGAAGAAGTCTCGACACTATCAGAACCCATAACTTCACTTGAAGAGGTACAAGTTTAGACATGCTTTCCATGTGGATAATTTAATGAACGTGTTGTTTGTTGACATAGAGTAGATGAAATTATTTGAAGGTCATACACAAGGAGAATCACATTTTCAAGGATAATATTTATTGCTTGCAAAAGGTTTTTGATTGAGTAGATTTCCCTATTATAATTGGGCACATTTAATTTGGAAGAATATTGCAGGTACATTTGTGATCATTTCTTGACTAGAGTTGTTTGAACGTCAATGAAAAAAATTCATGGATTATTAGAGTTATTGAGAACTCTAATCATATCCATTGCTAACAACACAGTCCAAAATAGTAAGGACAATGTCTCAGATATTCTAGTCTGTTTACAAAATGCACAAGAGAAGATTGATTTTTGCGGCTTGAATCTCAGCTACAACAAAAAGAATTACAACAACACAGTCATCATTTTGAGCTTGTTTTTGTTCAGAACATTGAGAAAAATTCCCATCAACAATTAGAAACTGTTTAGATCACTAAGCCTAGTACAAGAGAAGATTTGAATGTAGAAGCAAAAATTGAGCCTGCACTTCCCAAGCCCATCATCAAACCTTGGGAAGAGCTTGTCCATAACAAGCACAAAAATGGTCTTGGATATGACAAGGATGTGTCCTTTCATATTTCAGACTAATCCAAGCCCATTCAATTTCAGAGTGTTGGATTTATGTATGATAGCTCACCTTCAACTGTTCTAGATCCTGCTCCTCTTCCATAGCAGCAACAACATATTGTAAAATGCAAACATTATGACTGAGTTGGCTATATGAAAGATAATTGTTTCTATATTCACCCATGAAAGCACTGTGGTCGGCACACTCATTATTCACACAGATGCTTCAAAAACAAGCCTCCTACAAGTAAAAATATTCGTCTTGGATGGATTGCTTCTTGGCAATGGGCATCAACAACCAAGAAGATTTTTCAGTCATATGTCAGAACTTGTTCTAGAGTATTGAACAGTCTTGCAGTTGATTTTTCGCCATCATCTCACCTTGTATTTGACAGAGGGGAAAATTATGTTCATCTACAAGCTTCAAATCCACATCAAGTGAGCTTGATCCACAACCTGTCATTCCAGATTCAGAGTTGTAGCCAAAGCCACAACAGTTCAAGTGAGCCTGAGCCACAACCTGTCATTCTAGATTCATAGTTGTATCCAGAGACACAAATTCCCATGAGAATGCCTTTGGTTTGTGGTAAGCCTTAAACCATATATGTAAGGTTGAGTTTCTTCCTCTTCAAAGAATTCGATACACTTCCTCTAGCAGAAGACTTCAACTTCTTTCTAGTTTTTGTAGAGTTCCAGTAAATCCATCAAGAATTCCAGAGTTAGTGGTCATCCTTAAACCATCGCAGGATGTAGACCTCCCTTCTTCTAGGTTGAAGGTATCCCTCTTCAAAACATGAGGAGCACTTCCTCTAGCAGAAGACCTCATATTATTGCCAGATTTGGAAGAGTTCCGGGAACTGCACTAAGCGTTCCAGTGTCGGTGGTCATCCTTAAACCACCTCCTTATGCCAACATTTCAGAGCTCAAATTCAACCTAGTGCTGTCATTTTGTATTACAACTCTCTTCTTGGACTCACACATACCCCTTCAAATTAAGTGGGGGAATGTTGGACACCTAATACTCTACTGGTTAGTGTAGAAGGCGAATGGACATAGGAAGTCCAAGAGACCTTGGAATCTGGAATCCAAGGGTCACCAAAATGTATTATAAATGTACATCATGTTAATGGTAATAGTATCTCACGCTTATCTTTCCTTTTCTCTGTCTATTCTAGTCATGTGTTTGAAAATTTCCCATCCATCTTCATTATAGAATGTTGTCAGAAGTAAGTTTCCAAGGAGTATATAAGAAACCTGTTGATCACTTATTCATAGTATTAAATCAGATGATCTTTGAGGTGGAACTTCCCTGCATGACAAATTAGGTGAAGGAGGCACTCAGTGAGATTGTGAGTTGGTTTGCTTCACCACAAGGCAGCTACATCAGAGTCTTCAGATGCTACATTCCCCTTCATCTTATGCTAAGGTATGTGACCAACAAGGTGATCGTGTAGGAAGTTTCTTATCAATTGAATACATGTTTGTCTGTACAAATCCAAAGGAAGAAGAAGACTCCTTGGTCCTATTTTCCTTTATAGATTGGATCGTATGGGCTCAAAATCCTTAAGGCGGGTGAAGATAAGATCAAAGAACTTAAACACCTTCATTTTGGAGAAATCAACTTTCACAGATACGACCCCAGGAACGTTTGTAGACAAAATTGCAATAAGTTATGTTATGCTTAGCCATATGTATCCATGACATTTCCAAAAGATGAGAAGATAAAGAAATAGTACAATGAATTAAGGTAGAATTGACTAGGTGATGAGGCAAGCCCTTCACATGCTATACATGTATGAGATATGTAGATGGAAGGGACTCAACAAGAAGTGGCCGCCCCAATTAATACATTATCACAGAAGAAGATGCCAAAATATGATTTGGTAATGGAGAGAAGCAGAAATTTTAAGGTAAATTCTCTTTGCAAAGGTGAAATAGAGTCAGAGCAACAAATAAAGCAAAGGGAGGAAGAAAAGAGAAGGAAAAAAAAGAAAAGCAGCAAGAGGAAGAATGTAAAAGGGAGGAAGAGTGAAAGAATAAGAAGAAGAAGTAGGATGATTTTCTTAAGAAGAAAGAAGAGTTAAAGAAGAGAAAGGAAAAGGAGATGTAGAAGAAACAACAACAAGAAGCCTTAAAGAAGTGGAGAGTAGAGGAAGAGGTACAAATAAAGTGGTTGGAGGAAGAGGAGATGAAGAATAAGCAGGAAGAAGAAGCCACACAGAGAATGGTGGAAGAACTAATGGCACGTGACATAGAAGTGATGCTAGAAGAGGAGGAAGATATTGAACCACTTACAAATGAGTGAAATATTCAGTCATTACCTCCTCTCATTAGTGGGCATATCCCATTTAACGAGATGGAAATTATTCCTCCACCTAATGAAAAGGTCATGGATATATCAAAATTTACCTTTGACTAGCTGAAGAAGAGGATTGTACGAGAGAAGTGAAGGTACTATCTCGGTGACCTTATTCACCCTGTTACTATAGATACAGAAAGGGTTATAGCATATAACACCAAGAAGAATCCTTGAGCAGTCATTGTAGAAAATGTGGCCTTGCGACAATGTTGCTGGATAATACATAATATATTTTGAGTTAGAATGAACAACTGCAAAAGGATTTGTCTTCCGTAAAACAATAGGATGGTCATCTTATTGCAGAGAATCAAAATTTGTCTTCTACCAGTACCAACACGACAGAATTGCGGTCCGCCATACTTGAAGTACTGAAACCAATGGAAGAAAACTATGAATCAGCTTCATAATGAGATGATCCTCTTACATGAAGTGATGGTTCCCTTAGTTGAATTCTAGAAAAGATCTCAAGTAATCCTGAAGAGTGTTTGAAGATTTATGTGGTTGAGAATCTTGAGTATAATGTTGTTTCAGAATTTGTTCCATAATAGTCATTTTTGCGTCGACATTTCAAGTCTATAACAAGACTCATTGTCAGGACAAAAGCTGAGGAGAAGAGGATGAATGCGGGATAATAAAGATGGACAGGAAGGATATGATATGTGAATGATCCGACGTGTCAACCCTAAAAATTAATTATTAAGGAGATTTAATAAATCATTATCTAGAAAAATTAAATAATATAGAGAATTATTAACTTATATAGTATGTTAGTTCATATTAATTATTATTATTATTATTAATAAAGTTAATAATTATTACAATTTTTTATATTAGTATATGTTATTATTATTAGATTAAAATAAATATGATTGTTATTAATATTTCCTATTATTATTAATTTAAATGAATAAAGTTAATAGTTATTATTAATATTATGAAGTGATTTTAACTATTAACTTTTATCTTGTGATAGTTTGATATTAATATTTGTTAATATTATTTAGTTAAAATTAATATAGTTGTTATAGTTATTAAATTAGGCTAGGTATTATTAGGGATGGTATGGAAGGAATAAGGAGAAGGGCAATGCAATGATAAGGTTTTGAGGAGGTAATGAATATGAGGGAGAGGTGAGGAAGGAGAGATCCTATAAGGGTTAGGGGGGGCGAGGATGAGTGGTTTAGTAAAAGTTATAAGGTTTGGGGCTTTGAGTAAGGGGATCCAACTCCTATTTACTTCCATACCCCCATCTCTATTCATATTTTGAGGGTGCTTTCTAATTTCTAGGGCCTCACAAACCTTCTGCTTATACTGATGATATTTATTAGTGATTATCTTGGTGTCTAATCCTGAATTTCCCCATGGATTTACAGAGCCCCCAATATTAATAAAGTAGGGACACCCCTTAGACCCATTGCCAACACTATTGGGGCACCCACATACAAATTATCTAATATGTTGCAAACACCCTGGCTCCATTTGTTGGTAAAACCAATTCATACATTAAAGACTCTAATCATTATGTGGAACTTATAAAGAAAGAAAAGTTGGATCCTGGGTATAATATTGTAAGTTTCGATGTTGTACAAGTATTCACAAAAATACCATTAGATGAAGCTTTACAAGTGGTAAAAGAGGTCATATACCCCTAGATTGCAAGACTTGCGGAAATATGTCAACGTTCTACATTATTCACCTTCCAAGGTGAATTCTTTGAGTAGACGTCTGGATTGGCTATGGGGTCCTTGCTAGTAGGCAAACTTTTTATGGAGAAAATCAAGAAGAAATCCCTAAAAACCTACCCGCTAAAACCTAAATACTAGATCAAGTTTGTTGATGACACAATTGTAAATTGGCCACACGGGGAAAATGAATTAAGAAACTTCCTGGACCACCTTAACAGTATATCTAATACATCAAGTTCACAATGGAGGTAGAGGAAAACAACATCATCTCGTTCCTGGACATTCTCCTCCTTAGAAAAGAAGATGGATTACTTGGACACAAGGTGTTCAGAATGAAATCCCACACAGATAACTATGTACTTATTAGGTCACATCATAATCCGACACAAAAGATGGTGGTGATCAATACCCTCTTCACAAGAGCATTACAAAAATCAGATACATAGCACGTTTAGGACGAAATAAATTATTTAAAGAAAGTCTTTGCTAAAATTAGATATAAAAATAAAAACATCATCAAGACCATCAAAAGAGGAAGAACCATAAAAGGATCAATACCCCCTACAAAAAAATCCCAAACTAATAATAGGAAGGCTTATCTACCATACATTCAAGGAGTCACATATACAATTTCCAAGGTTCTCAGAAAGAAAGACATAGATACCTCATTCAAGCCCTTGACAATAGTAAGAAAGAAGATGAGATCAGTAAAAGACAACTTGAATTGCCTCCAACGCAAAGGTGTTTATAAGGTCATGTATTCATGTGGAAAATGTTACATTGGAGAGACATGAATATACTTAGGAATAAGAAGAAAAGAACATGTCGTTGACATAAAAAATTCTAGATCTCAGCCTTTAGCACTTGCAAAGCACTCGTCAAAGACATGTCACCATGTTTTCCTCGAAGACACCAAGACGGTTGCTAATGAAACACATCATTATAAGAAATAGTTATGTGAAGCCCTATAAATTATAAAGCACCCTCACAATATTAATAGAGAAGGGAGTATGTATGTAAGCATGAGTTGGATCCCCTTACTCACTCAAAGCCCCAAACCTTACAACATGAACTAAACCACTCACCCTCCCTCGCCCCCCCCGCCCCCCCTAACCCCTATTGTAACTCCCCTTCCTCACCTCTCCCTCATATTCATTACCTCTTCAAACCTTATCACTGAATTACCCTTCTCCTTATTACTTACATACCATCCTTAATAATACTTAGACTAATCTAATAACTGTAACAAATCTATTCATTTTAACCAAATAATAATAACAAATATTAATATCAAACTATCACAAGATAAAGGTTAATAGTTAAAATCGCTTGATAATATTAACAATAATTATTAACTTTATTCATTTAAATTAATAATAATAGGAAACATTAATAAAAATCATATTTATTTTAATCTAATAATAATAACATATACTAATATAAAATTGTAATAATTATTCACTTTATGAATAATAATAACAATTATTAATATGAGCTAACACACTATATAAGTTAATAATTCTCCATATTAATTAATTTTTCCGGATAATGATTTATTAACTATCCTTAATAATTAATTTTTAGGGTTGACAGGTCAGCTCATTCACATATCATATCCTTCCCGCCCATATTTATTATCCCTCATTCATGCTCTTCTCCTCATCTTTTTCGAGAAGAGGTTTAATATTGAATCACCTGATATTCCTCAGGTCACTTTATAAGGATAACTACCTTCTTTTATTGGTATAAATATTATTTTAAACTAGCAATTGCACCGGGAGGTGCAAAGGAACGCTGAAAGGAAACCGCCCAATGATGTAAGGGGGGGGAAAAAGGTAGATGTTGAGTTAATTCTTCTCCAACTCCTCCTAGGGGAACAGAGGGAGAAGAATAAATGGCCTCCAGGGACTGAAATCAACCGAAGTCACTATCATGCCGTCTCTAGTAACGTAGCAATGGAATGTAGGCTTTCGAGAGGGCGTATACTTGCTATTGCTTGGGGTTATGGTCTAAGAAGTTCGAGCATCAAAATATAATGAGAGGATATTGCCTTTTAATACAGTTTACAAGGGGAGGATTTCTATTAATATTCAAGCACTTTATAAAAGAGAGAGATAGCATCTGTGCATTATTCAAAGGATATTCAATTGTTTTTTATTATTATCGAATAAATTAAATGTTAAAAATAATTAAATAATAATTAAAGTTTGAATTTATATATTTATTTTATTTTTAATAATTACATGCTAGGATAAGAAAAGATTTCAAAACCAATAAAAAAAAGAAGAAAAATAAAAGTACAAATTAATTAAATAAATAAATAAATAGAAATAAAATAAAATAAAGATATAATTAAAATTTAAAATAAAATAGATAAAAATAAATAAATAAATAAAATTAAATAAAATAAAATAAAAATTAAATTCTTAATTACAAAAACAAGAATATAATAAATAAATAAATAGAAATAAAATAAAATAAAGATTAATAAATAAATAAATAAATAAACAAATAAATAAAATGAAATAAAAATAAAATTACATAAATAACAAATGAATAATAGTAAAATAAAAAATAAATATTTTTATTAAAAGAAATATAAATATTTAAAATTTTTCCACCTCTTCTTCGCTGCCCAGGTAGCTTTTGCGACTGAGGATTAATCTCACCATAATATCAAATATTAGCTCCACCACAATTTTCTCTGAGAACGTTGCTGCAACGCCCCAATGTGCTGAAAAGGGCAGAGGAGGAGCTGGACTTCATAGTTGGAAGGGAACGCGTTTTGGAGGAATCGGATCTCCCAAAATTGAAGTATTTGGAGGCGATTGTGAAAGAGGCGAACCCCCGCGCCGCGAAGGAGCAAACGACTTGACAGAAGCACGGCCCAGTCTGTGGCTGCGTGGGAAATAGTGTGACGGCAAATGTCAAATTTTGAGTGGCGGTAAGAACGATGAGAACGCGCTCTGTTTGGCTCAGCGAACAATTGCATTCGGAAAGCCAACAAAGGGAACGCTTTCAGCGTAATTAGTATATGTAGTTAAACACACTGTGTATTTTGGCTAATGAATGATGGGGGAACACAGGCATGGAAAATACCCAAACACCATTCTATGCAAAAGGTGAAGATTTTGTCAGAGCTTACTGAAATTAGTATATGTAGTTA
This sequence comes from Pinus albicaulis, assembly GCA_034641835.2. NCBI lineage: Eukaryota > Viridiplantae > Streptophyta > Pinopsida > Pinales > Pinaceae > Pinus > Pinus albicaulis. The sequence goes on along the minus strand of CM076580.1, from coordinate 440,455,225 downwards.
AACCCAATGTGTGTATTTTGGCTAAGGAATGATGGGGAACGAAATTTTGTTTGTAAAGGAGCCATATTCGTTTATTTCTATCTATTCTCGCTATATATATGAACATACTGCTTTGAATGAACTCAAAGGATAGAGAAACATGTCTGACCAGAAGAATCAAGTTTGTTCAGCAAATCTTCGAAGGACTTTCCCATTTGACATTTTTGTAAGGCCTGCTTTTACAAAAGTTAGAAACTCTTATAGAAATAAAGTGCAGATGCTCTGAGAACAAGTTTACACCTAATAGAAATGAGTGCAAATGCTTTGAGACCAAGTTTACCCCAATCGAAATGAGTGTAGATGCTCTCACACGAAGTTTGCATTGCAATTAAATTCATTTTTTTAACTTTTAAATAAGCATACTTGATTTTGAAAGCATGCAAGATTATCCAGACTTGATAAATCAATACAGTAATGGTTAGGAGAAAGCATGCAAGATTATCCAGACTTGATAAATCAATACAGTAATGGTTAGGAGACGCCTTCCACAAATCGACACAAAAGAATGTTCTGGAAAAATATTATCAACACCTACACAGCGTCTTCTTTGAGTCCTGTCGATCCAAGTCATTGCAACTCTGCTTTGATAGTTAACGAAAAGGCTGAAAGGTATGCATTTTCTTCATTTCCAGAAGTTGAAGCTTCATTTGTGGTTGGATGCAAGCTGACTCCAGCCTCAGCATTGAGCTCTCAATAGCGTTCACACAATCCCTGGCAAAATCATGGCCCAAAATGGTAAATTTAAGTCTTGTCAGTGACATTTCAGTGGGCTTCAAGATGGGAGACATTGTGATGAAATTGAATTTCCGGATCTCCATGTGCCTTCGCCTGGTTGCACAAGACTTGGGCTCACATGGCAGCAGATTCTTCTTTGCTATGCTACACTGGCTCCTGCAAACCTCTAGGCCAGAAAGCCTCAATATATACCGACTGCACAAAATTCTCTTCACCGATGACAACAAAGAAAAATCCCTTCAAGCTAAGAAAATGCGCTTTCAAACCAGGCTTGAAAGAAGGGATCTTTGGAGCAGACCAGCCGCTAGACACCAAGGGTTTTATTGTTCATTCAAGAGGAGGAATACAGAGGGTTTAGGATACATATACAGCTGCAGGAACTGAAAGACCTGTGTTTCCGACAAAACTATTATGATGGTGATATCCACCATGCAATACAGAGCCTTGCACCAAGAACCAGGGAGGATGACCATTCTACAAAAAGGATTCCTCTGTTTTGCTATTCAAATGTTCAGTGCGTGGCTAGTTGTATCCAACATTTTTACAACCGTTTCAGGCAAAGTCTGTGATTGTTTGAATCACAAAATGCAATCTCTTCTGGCTTTTAAAAACAGTTTGTATGATCTTGAACATTTGGCTTCTTGGAATGTTTCTTTCAGATGTTGCTAGTGGGAAGGTGTCTCCTGTGACAGTCGAACCGGCGTTGTTGGTGCGGTGGATGTGCATAATTGCAGTTTGAGTGGCATCCTGCGCCCTGCTGCACTGTTTAAATTGACGACCCTGCAGCATTTAGATGTTAGATTCAAAAACTTTACTGGTTTATCTATTCCTATAGAGATGGGTCTTTTGAAAAACATGAATTTGAATTTTTCCATGTGCTTATGCAGACATTGTATGTAATTGGATAATCATCTTATTCCACGATGAGTAGTATTGTGTGGGAGTCTTGTTATTGTTGTGTGCGAGAGCGACGCCGAAATGGCCTCGGGCGCGAAGAGAGGCAATTTCCAAGAATTCGATAGCCTGTTATTGTTTGTGTCAGCCTTCTGTATAAGGGCTTCTATCTGATACTGGCTCGGTTTCAACCCCAGGGATCTTAACAGGGACCCTAATTCCAATTGTGTCAATCGCCCGTCATGGTTTTTGTCGAACGTCATGAATATCTCTTACAGTTGTGCGATTTGGCCTTTGTCCAGCCTGGAGGACATGCCATGGTTCTCGTTCATTTTCTTCAAGCGCACTACATATTCAGCTGCACGTATGATTGGAGATTTTATAAACTCCTGCTATGGCAACGCTGCTGCAACGCCCCGATGTGCTGAAAAGGGCACAGGAGGAGCTGGACCTCATAGTTGGAAGGGAACACATTTTGGAGGAATCGGATGAGGACCCCAACATCAATGACATGGGCACGCAAACGACAGCCGAGAAGGTCGTGGGCACGCAAACGACAGCCGCGAAGGTCAAACGATTTGACAGCAGCACGACGCAGGGAGGGCGAACAGTGAGCGGGCACTTGTCAAATTGTTATTGGCAGTAAGAACGATGAGAACCCGCTCTCATTGGCTGAGCGAAAAATCGCAATTGCAAAGCCCATAAAGGGAACGCTTTCAGCGTAAATACGAAGCTTCTTCTGGTTGCAAAGCACAAACAGACATCAGATCATTGACACGTATATCTACCTTCTCACCAAATGAGAAAGCATATGTACACTTTGTTAATGTGATGTTCAATAACATCATCCAAGGTGGATGACAATAAAGTAATTCCATGTAAATCAAGATGGCGCTGCACACAATAAATAAAGTAATTCGCTGTTATTGAAGGTGGAAGCGCACACCATAAAGTAATTGCATGCAACTGCAGGTGGAAGTGCATGTGCAGCGATGAAAGGAAAGGCAAGTATAAAGTCTGAGGTATATACCCAGTCATATTCGGAGCATTACCATTAGAAATACACATAAAGAGCGATGCGTAATTAGTATTATTATTTTTATATAAACACATTTATGTTCCACCTAATGCCAAATTCTTTGAAATTTTAACTATCAGATTAACTCCGACCAGCATTTGACAACAAACAAATTCCACACTGACACCACACTGAACTTGCTTTGAGATTCTTGCAATCTTTCATTTACGTAAATATATCCCTTTTTAACGGAAAATGCAAGCAATATGTTCGAAATCAAGAGTATTTTGACGTGTTATACGCAAGACAGAATGTGCAACTGGATCTTTCTACGTTCACCGCTTTTCCAAATAACGATGTAGACAAAACTCAGATGAGACAAGTAGGCTACAACTGCTGCCTTTTTCAAATCACAGGTATGCTTTGCTACTTGGCACTAAACGAATGGAACGATGGGACTCTCCACTGCATTGTTTTGACCGTTATACCCTGGCGAGGACCCTGCCATGGGTTCCAGATATTTGTTGATTCATGTACATGTGCGCAGTCCCTGTGGAGGCGAGATTGAATCTACGCCCTGAATCCCAAATACATTGTCTCCGCGCGAATACATGACATTCCTTTGCTGCCATTAATCAAATCTAACAATGGAGAAAGTTGCTGCATCCAACGCCCCTTTCAGGGGAATCATCAACGATATCAGAGGAAGGCTGCCATGCTACAAGCAGGACTGGATCGGCGGATTCACTGCAGGATTCAGGTGCGAAGGTCGTGGGCACGCAAACGACAGCCGCGAAGGTCAAACGATTTGACAGCAGCACGGCGCAGGGAGGGCGAACAGTGAGCGGGCACTTGTCAAATTGTTATTGGCGGTAAGAACTATGAGAACCGGCTCTCATTGGCTTAGGGAAAAATCGCAATTGCAAAGCCCCATAAAAAGGAACGCTCGAGCGTAATAAAAGGAATGCTTTCAGCGTAATTACATAAAGCAAAAAAAATTAAAAAAACTAATAATCCTATAAACTATTCTTAGTGTCATAAACGTTACAATATCATTAATTTTTAATATTACTTTATTAACTAAAAACCGTTAAACATGTTTTATATTATTATTATTATTTACATCATTATTGGAAGAACATATTTCATTGAATTTGCATAATTCAAATGTTTTAATTTGTTTCGAATTAAAAACTGTAATTTATATAATCAAATTCCAATAACAATAATTAAAAAAATAAAAATATATAACTGGTTAATTTTACTAACCTTATCCATTAATCTTATCTAAATTCACATGGCTCAATGAAACCGACTCACAGATTCTCTTCTTTGAGTTTTTCCGATGGTGTACGAGATAAATTATTCAACTCTGTGCGGAGTAGGTAAGTCGGTATGGTACCGGACAAAAAAATTAACTATAGAGTCGGTGGGTCCGCGTGTTCATTCCCTTCTGGATGGTCTCGAGGCTTGTTTTGACTTCTTCGTGGTTATCCACACGTTATCGAAGGAATCTTGTCAATGGAATGAAGACGCAAGGTAGCTTCTGGTGTGGCGAGAGGCAGCCATGCCACTCCCCACTCGATTCCATGTGATTGTGATGGTGGAGACCACGCGAGGACGGCCTCAGTCAACTCCGTAGTCCCTTGATATGGAAATTTCTTCTCCGCGAAACTTCCCACGTTCACATTTGTGGAAAAAATCCCTTTGTTTTCATTTGAAATCTCAACATTGAAATGGTTTGATAAAAACCCAAATCTACAATATCTGAAATAGGAGCCGATTGATTGCAATAATGCGAGGGCGGTGGGAGTAAAACAGGACTTCTAGAGTTGGGCATAATTTTTTCCCGTGTTTTGGAGAAAAGCTGATAAGTGGAACTCGCATGGTTTGGGAACTGTGGATCCCATCAATCCAATTCTTTCTTTCATTAAATTGATAAATTGATGAAGTTCTTTCCCGTAGCTTGGCTCGAGGAAATTGGAGGATCCTTCGAGATGGGTCCGATAGCAAAGCTGAGGAGGACTCTCAAGAAATCGACCATCTTCAAGCCGTTGCTTTTGCCCTGGTGATGTTCGAGGAGAAACAGAAACGGGAGCGAGAAGAGTGGGACAGGGAATTACAAGCTTGAGAGGGAAATGTTTGAGAAAAATCATAAGAGAAAGATTGAGTTTATGATGGAATACTATAATCGGATGCAGGGGAATACTATAACCGGATGGACGATATGGAGAGGTGTAGGCTCAAGAGGGCCGGGTTTGGAGTCGATGCGCTCGGGGCAGCCGTTTCCACTCGGCAGGGAGCGTTCGGGAGAAGACTTTGGGTGAAGAACGGATCGCGGGTAGGGAAAAAAATTAAGCATTTGGTCAATCATCTACCCCAACGTCAATGACGTGGGCACGCAAACGACGAGCGCGAAGGTCGTGGGCACGCAAACGACAGACCCGCGAAGGTCAAACGATTTGACAAGAGCACGGCGGAGGGAGGTCGAACAGTGAGCGGCCACTTGTCAATTTTTTATTGGCGGTAAGAACGATGAGAGCGGGCTCTCATTGGCTAAGCGAAAAATCGCAATTGCAAACCCCATAAAGGGAACGCTTTCAGCGTAAAAATTTAAATTCAAATTTTGATTCAGAACGCTGTTTGTTTCCTAAAGAATTATTTAAAATAACATTTAACATATATTTTTTTAATTAATATATTTAAAAAAAAATCAATATAATTAAAAAAAATAAAATAAATTATTTCAGGGACACTCGGGAAATCTGTTCTTATCACTCGATTCAGTGATCACGACATGTCTAACTTTTTAAAATATTATTCAAAATTGATAATAAATAGTAAATATACTTTTTTTTCCTAATGATTTAATACTTTAATCTAAACATCTAGACATTGAATTTAATTTGCATATATCATCAAATAAGTTAATTACAAATTTTTAAAAAATAATTAGATTTCAAATATCAACTATTAAAATAATATCATTTAAAATGTACTTTTCAATCTGTTCTTATGAGTCAATCTGTGTTTCTAGAGATGTCTAACTTTTTTAAAAAAATTATTCAAAATTGATAATAAATAGTAAATATACATTTTTTTCATAATGATTTAATACTTTAAACTAAACATGGAATTTAATTTGCATATATCGTCAAATAAGTTAATTAAAAAATTAAAAAAAATAATTAGATTTCAAATATCAATTATTAAAATCATATAATTTAAAATGTACTTTTCTTCAATATCTAAATTAGGGATACATTTAAAAAATAAAGAAATTCTAATAACAATTTAAAAAAATAAATATTTAAATTTCTCCATGAATTTTCTTCCACAAGACAGTTGTGAGGGCTTTAGTGAGGATGTGCGTTCTTCCGCACGATAGCCGACACATAAGTGAGGTTGAGGATCATGACCCCCCCCCCTTTAAATTTTTTCCATGAATGTTCTTCCACAAGACAGCTATGAGGGCTTTAGTAAGGATGGGCGTTTTTCCCCACAAGATAGCTATGAGGGCTTTAGTGAGGATGGGCGTTTTTCCACAAGATAGCCCACACATAAGTGAGGGGCTTTAGTGAGGATGAGGATCATGGCCCCTAGTCCAAGACAGCCTATGAGGGCTTTAGTGAGGATGGGCGTTTTCCCACAAGATAGCTATGAGGACTTTAGTGAGGATGGGCGTTTTTCCACAAGATATCCCACACATAAGTGAGGGACTTTAGTGAGGATGAGGATCATGGCCCCTAGTCCAAGTGGTTATTTTAAAAAGTTAGATGAGGATATGAAAATTTTGGCATGTTAGAATAATATAGAAGTGAAAGAGTTTAGAAATTTGATAGGTGGGTTGAGATGCTTTTTTTTAATTGTTAGGGAATGTTCTAGATGTGAGATGTTAGATATGAGTAAGTTACAAGGTGTTGTTTGAGAAGTTATTGTTTATCAATGTAAGTGAGTTGTAGTTGAATGCGAGTTTCTATTTTCATGTTGTTATGTCAATTTATTCTAGTGATTTTATAGTTATATAATGGGATACATTGTGATGTATGGTGTAAGCACGCTTAGACGAATTAATAGAATTAATAAAATTTGTTCGAGTCGTGTTAAACTCGATGTTTTCTATTTTGACATTGTCAAATTATTTCAAGTTGTGGAGTTTTTTGGTTAGAATTTTGTGAAATAATTTTTGGTTTTTTTTGTTATTCAAATTCCATTTTTGAATACATAAATGGATTCAATACTAAGACAAATCTATACAAGGCTACAGAGCACTCGGATTGTGCAAAGTTCACACATCAAACTTATAATCCCAACAAATTTCTATTAGATTTGGAACAAATTTGATTAAAAAAAATATAACAAAAACCTTCACAAAACATGAAAATAATATCACTCTAAATTTTAATTGTTTCATTCATTAAAACAAAAAAAATAAAGATAAAAAAATTAATTACAATTTTTACTTAATTTATTTAATGTTAAATCCCAATTACCCACACTATCATTCATTCTACCCACTTGAGAATTATAATAGAATTATCAACATTATAGATAAATGTCTTTAGGATTAATCAAAAGAAATTTATTTACATTATGGATCACAAAAAGTCTTAGATCTAAAATTGTCTACATTGATAAAACAACAACAAATTCATTCTACCCACTTGAGAATTATGCATTTGATAAGTATTTTTCTAAACTAGTTGTTTTTAGTGCAAATTTTTGAAGGCTTTTCCGATGGATTTTTTCCTGTCTAATTTCTCTAAAATCGAGCATGATATAAGCTAAATGGCTCTCCAGGGTGAGAACCTGGAGAGTGTACAAACGCTCATACGCACACTCTGACTATTGAGTCAGATGAGCCTTAATTATATAGGCTTTCAAACTAACGGGATGGTTTCAACCACTCCCAAGATATTAGGACTTGAGATCTAATATTAGCATCTCAATCCTATCATCATCATAAAAACAATCTAATTATGACTTTCTCCATTAATTCCAACACTCCCCCTTAATGGAGAAAGAGTACTTGAACAATAACACATGTCCGTTGGTCTAGTCTCAACTAGGGTTACAATAAAAAACAAGAAAAAACTTGGTGACAGAGTTTTCATTTTTTGTCTTTATTTTTGTGACTCCATATTTGTTCATTTCGAGTTGAGGCTTCATCTTCACTTTCCTCGCCAGTGAGGTAGTGATGTATTCGCACCTCATTTCTTCCCCAGTGATGGAAAACTTAAATTCTTGTTCTCATCCTTCTCGAATTATGGCGAGGCTTAATAGGAGAACGTTTTCTCTCACTATTTCCAGTGTCAATGATTTGAACATCAGCGATGATATCTTCACCATTGATTCATCGCAATTTCGTGTTAATTTCATAAATACATGGTGTTTCAAGCCATGCTTCAAGAAAATTCAATTCTTCTTCAAAATTCATTGTTGTTTCTTGCCTACCAATATCTACACAAAAAACAATGTTAGATTTATAAAGATGACCACAATTACTTTCATCTTCCTGCTCCTTCGATGAGAGCTTTCATTTCACTATCTCTCCCTACTTCATCCCTTTTTACCCTGACATAATTATGCCTTCATCCAATTCTTTCGTTGCTGCAAGCATGTTTCCGCATTTGATCTATATGTGAAGATAGGCCTTCCTTCTCACCAAAACGATAATTCATCAATAAGATGTTTTTCAATCATCAAATTGATCCACTCATCATGAGATATATAAGTCTCATCAAACTTGATCTCTGTATCGGGGGAAAACTTTCATGTTCTACATCGGGGAAAACTTTCAGGGTTCTACAATAATGGATGTGTTTTCATCATTACAAGTTTCAATTATGAGATACACATTCATCACCCATCATTGCATCTTCGGTTTCACAATCACATATGGGATCATTATCAAGAGCAATATCTTCGACGATCATTTCCCTCATTCAAAAAAATATTTCATCTCTAAAACATCCCATAAAAACTTTGTACTAGGAATCTCTCCATATTCATATATTATGTTGAGTATGATGTTGTCATCTACCGCAAATGTTATAAGACTTAATACTAATGTATCTCCACTATCATTAATAACATCAACATAATCCGAGTAAATTTACCTTCCATAATACTATTTTCATTTCATTTTGCCCAACTTTTATAATTCATACCTGAAAAAGATGGTAAATCGACATTAACCATTTAATAATCTCACCAAATTCCAAATCTACACCTTGATCAGCAAATTTGGTCCATCACCGTCAACTTGAAAAAAAATCACAAAAATTCTGCAATACAATATTTTGCACTTCTCTGTTGATGCTTTCTCATGAATTTTCTTCGAGACCCTTTCAATTTACTTTGATGACCCATTTTCTCCTTCTATTTTCTCCCTTGCAAGAACGCTTCGACCAGGGAATAGTTTCTTGCCCATCGCACTTTTCTTGGGGCATTCAAGTTGAAGTCTTGGCATATAAATTCACCGATCTCAAAGGGTTTCTCAGCAGAATTCAACCTCTCTAAAGAGTTGAAGCGCTTAAATAGTCCCTGGAACGCCGACCAAACTCGTTGTGCTACTGCGTCCACTAATTCATGCATCCACACTCCAAACAAAGTTGTTTCCACTGCGCGCAGATCCGGAGGCACACCTAGCTTCATGGGTGCTCTTCTCCTCACAATTTGCTCACCGATTGGTAGTAGGTCACAGATGGGAGCTGGTAAAATTAGAGCAGAATTTTATTGTGGTAAAAAACACAATTAGAGCATAATTTCACCTGGGAAGCAATGATTTGAATTAAGGCAACAACGAATTTCACCCAGGGAGCAAGGATTTAATGCCTCAAAGCCACCATAGCACGCAACGATCTAATGCCACATACGAATCAGCCAGAAATCACCCCCACTGGTGTGGAAGCCAATCGATTTAAAATGAGGACATGTACCACATTAAGAAAAAAAAACTCTGTAAGAACACCACAATAGGTAGATCTTGATTGGAGCGATTTCGATCTCCACAACACCACATAAACACGACCTCACCAGTCTCATCCTACAGCCAAATCTGCAGGGACTCTTCCGCCTCCAAGCTCAGCCTACACAATCACCGTGCCACACCCCAAATGCGAACCTAAGTATCTTGGCCCTCTTTTCTTTGTGATTGCTGAAAAGCAGCCCTCCAAATGGGCTCGATCTTCTGCAACTCACGAATCTGCTCTCTCGGCTTCAATAATTATCACGAATCTGGTCTCTCAGCTTCAAAAATTGTTTCGAACTTGCACATAAACATAGTTATGCAAGGCGGGCGGGTGTCCAGGGGCGAAGGTGAAAAGTTGCTGATCACCACAACAATCGCAAGGATCACCACAGCAATCCACGGACACAGTGCCAATCACTCACGGGCTCATGGCTCTCGGTCTCACGCAACACTCTGCGCTGTCTGTCGCACCGTTCCTTTGTGCCTTTGCTCAAGGTTACCACAGATCCCTCTAATGCGCCACGCATCAGGGAAAAAAAACTTTTTCTCTTGACCTCAATTAACAACATAGAACTTTTAATCCTAAGCTCTGAATCTCACCCTGGAGAGATTCGAGAATTCATGTTGCTCAACTACTTGACGCTGCCGGCTCAACTGCTGGTCGCATCTGTAAGCATTCACGCCAAATGTTGGCTCCACCAGCAACACCAAATCGATCCACAAACGGATCTGCCACCAACCACGCAATCACGGATCTGCTGGTCTATCGTGACAAAAAAAAATCGTGACAAACATTGCGGGCTCGTTCTCTCTGGATGTCGATGATGGCAACGTTTTCGTCATATGCCCTCACACAACAGTCTCCTGCCACAACCTTTTCAACCAATTACATCCACCACAGGCAGAGCATTAGCATTCATCTGCCTCCAGAAAATGATTGGTCAGTCCACCCTTCAACTTTGCAACGCGATGAGATGTCCACACTTCTTGCATTTGCTGTAGTAGCAAATCTTGGTCCTCGCAGCCAAATCCGAATGGACGGTATCACAATTTTGTTAAGAAACAAGTTGTTCCAACGATTTAATTTAACATCCGCTCCAATATATAGATTTGACACAAGTCAGGGACAGATCTCAGCGAGTACACCAGCTCGGCCTCCTTCAATCCCACAGGAGATCACCACAACAATCCACTCACGTAACTCCCCCGCAATCAATGCAGAATGATGCGCCCTCAAAGCGAATCGAGAGCCTTTGACTGTTGTGGACGCACTACAAGAGTTTGCAGTCAAGCCAACAATGCTGGCTCACGCAGCAACAGGCCTCGAACGCCCCAACGAAATATCCAAGATCCTTACGTCCTCAGATTCTACACACAGCGCAGGCACACAGGCCTCTCATCTTATGCACTCTGATACCATGATAAAAAAAACAGATTTACATTAGCTAAATGACTCTCTAGGTGAGAACCCGGAGAGTGTACAAACACTCATACACACACTCGACTATCGAGTCGGATGAGCCTTAATTATATAGGCTTTCAAACTAACGGGATGGTTTCAACCACTCCCTGAGATATTAGGACTTGAGATCTAATCTTAACATCTCAATCCTATCATCATCATAACAACAATCTAATTATGACTTTCTCCATTAATTCCAACAGAGCAGAATTCATTGAAAACAGAAATTTTGATAGGTAATCTTGCACTAATGGAAATGCCCTAAAAGTTTTTTTAGGGCGCTTTGAATCCATACATATATACAATAAAAAACCAGTTTAAATAACAGAAATTTCAGTTCAAATTTTTTTCACTGATTTAGAAACCAAAAAAATTCAAAAAAATCACACTAAAAAAACAACTCTTTTTTTTCAAATTGATTAGACACCAACCATCCAATAATCCAATAGGATATGACTCACTCTCATTTCCTGCACTTCCCATGTTTTGGTTGATGCATTAAAATCTGTAACAATCATATGGGAAATGACCAGCTCTCATTTCCTACACTTGACAACTTTTAGGTGATGCACTAAATTCTCTAATAAATTTATTTGCTCAAAACGTTAAGGCTTGTATATAATATTTTATACTTAAAAACTTAATTTCCCACTATCAATCTCGAAAAAAGTCCCACCGCTTTTAATACAGAGAGACAACTAACCAACCCCTGCCAAGAAAATCTGGAAACTATGCAGGGCTCTAAAAACCCTAATCGCTAGGTAAGCCTAGTTGTTTTGAACTCATTAATACTCCCACCAAACCTATCTGATAGTCATAAATGAAGGCCCATTCTTTTAAAGGACCAGCCAACATCTGCCAACATCTGGGTTCAGGCAAACTGAGCAAACCATCATTTCTGCCCAAGTAGCAATGGCTGATGCAAAAAGCCGGCGCCGAAATCTATCATGGCATCGAGACTTGCAGGGCAGAAGGTGATGCAGCTCCTCCAGGAATCAGGGCTTCCCAGAGGAACGCTCCCTCTGGAGGGAATAGAGGAGTGCGGGTTTGTGAGGGAGAGTGGGTTTGTGTGGGTAAAACGGCAGAAGAAATACGAGTATCTTTACAAGACAACTGGAACTCTGACATCATATGCCCCAGAGGTGAGCGCATACATTGAGAAGGGAAAGATGAAGAAGATAAAGGGAGTGAAGGCCAAGGAGTCTCACATCTAGTTTACAGTCAATGAAATGAAAATTGATGACCCTGCAAGTGGCATGATTTATGTGAAGACTTCTATAGGTATTGGTAAATATCAAGCGATCAAGTTATATGAGGAGTATGATAAGTATATGGTTAATTAGATTGCATGTTTCCTGTGACTAAAGTTATGTTAAGAAATCCAAATTGCATAGAAATTTGCAGCAAGTTCTTGTGTGTTGATTTCGTTGTAATCTCTTCATGATTATAGCGAGGTGTTTGTTCCAACTGGCAATGGTGCCATAGTGTACTATTGTTTTAGTAATAAAAAATGGGTTATGTATAGCCATGACTCACATGTTTATAAATTCATGAGTTTTGTGTTTGTCCAATGATCACACAAATTTGCAATGGTTAATTGTTATGGGGTGATCATTATTAGTATCGAGCATGCATATTCCTCTATGGGAGTAAGCAGGTAGAAGCATTTATAATTTGAAGTGTTACAATTGTTTTTTGGGGCTATAAAGAGGTTAGCCTCGCCATCCTCGGACCTTGAGTTGATACTTTATAGCTTATGTATTTTTCAAACATATTAGATTTTGAGGTTTTTTGCATTGTTTTTTAAATTAGGTAAATTTAGTATGTTAATTTAATTTATAAAGATATACAAATTTTATTATGAAGAAATTTTTTCGGTAATAATCACATTACAATGAACAATGTTGACGCGTTTCGAACCAATCGATGGTTCATCATTAGGACTAGGTGAGAGGTTCATCATTAGGACTAGGTGAGAGGTTCGGGATCCCGGGTCATTGAGAGATTCATTGAGAGATAATCATCAACGACTGGGATCTGATTTCTCACCTAGTCCCGATGATGAACCACATTGATTGATTCAAAACAATGGATCACGAGAAGTCAAAAATCTATAAATACAAATTTTATTTTGTATTTGTAATTATGATTTTATATAATAAAATTTAATTTAGATTTAAATATTTACTATTTTTTAATTAAAATATATATATTTTTAATTACTTATGTATATAAAATTAATGTTTAAAGATTTATTTTTACTGAATTGAAATTTTAAAAGCCAAAATTACTATAATATATTATGATATATTTTAATCACTTATTTATATAAAATTAATGTTTAAAGATTTATTTTTTACTAAACTAAAACTTTTAAAAAAACAAAAATTATTTCACAAACCCAATATACATGATATTATTAAGGATTTATTTATAAAACTTTTAAAAAATAAAATTACATCAAAAAACACAACCAACAAAATTACTTCACAAACCCAATCTACATAATATGATTAAAGATTTATTTATAAAACTTTAAAAAAATAAAATTACTTCAAAAAACACAACCAATTATTGATTCCAAAACAATTTGAGTATTTAAATGTATTAAGTGAATGTCAAATTGAAAAATCATATAAAATCATTTTTTCAAATACATATTCATATTATTCTCCCACTCTAATGAGGATGGCACTCTAATGAGGATGGCAATAGTTTGTTTTTCTCCTCCAATAATGAATACAAGCATATTGATTTTAGATATTGAATAAACAAAATATTAAAAGTTGGGAGTTGTTTTTATTATGATTTTTTAGATTTTTTGGTGCTTGTATTTAGCGGAAAAATTTTTGAAGTGAAATTTTTGATTTGTATTATTTAAATTGGTTTTTTTAATTATATATAAATTCAGCACCCTAAAAAAATCTTTAAAGCACTTTTTATTGTGCAAGGGTCAAGCTTCTAATTTCATAAATTCCTACTAGATTTTAAAAAAAATTAAACAGTAAAAATTCACTGGAAAAACTTCCAACAAATCTTATATAATAATCCATTATTAAAAAAAAAGAAAAAAGAAGAAAAAAAGAAGAAGAAAAAAAGAAGAAAAAAAAGAAAAATATTTAATATAATCAAGAAACACGAGTGAATATAATTCTTTATGGAGAGAGATAATTATAACTGGTAAGGTTTAGTGGGTTAATATTGACAATAATTCCATTGCTCATTGAGAGAGATAGTTATAACACGTAAGGTTTAGTGGGTTAATATTTAATACGTGGTCGGTTACTATGGCATGGCATGGCATTATCTAACAACAGTAATGGCATGGCCTGTCATTATCTCACAGCAGTAGGGTGTTTGCACAAGTATGGTGTTTGCGCAATGTTAATTAAATATAAGGTTTATAAAGGATCAAAATAAATAGATAAGTAATTATTATTAAAATATTTTATTTTATAAAGATTTTGTAAATAATTGAAATATAAAATTAGGTTAATAAATTTAATTGAAAAATATATTAGATATATGAGTAGAATTTTATTATATTAAAAAAAAATTACAAAATTGTTTTAAGTTTAATTAAAATTATAGTATTTAAATAGAAAGTAAAAACATTGTCATGGATAATGCAATTTTGGTTATTGTATAAGAAGAAATAATTTTCTAGTCTTTTATATATATATTTTTTTATTTTCTTGTATGATTATGAAATTTGGAGTTGCAACATAACAAGTCCAAATTATATAACATATAATTTCAAAAACTAAAAGTAATACATTTTATCTAATTCTTCTCATATAAATTAGTTTTTCTCTCATAGAAAGTACTATTACAACTAGATATCTAATGTAGAAGAAGAATATAAATGATATAAACAATTTGGAAAATAAAAAGGATTTCTAAAATTGCTTTCAACTCTAGTCAAAACCTTGATGCAAGTGACTTTGACATAAAGATCCCAAGTCTTGACTAAATCAATGGAATCAATAATAAATAAAGAAAAAATATCAAATTACAAAACAATATCCAAAATTAAAAGTATCATTTTTTTAAAAAAATGGAATGGATGACATATATATTAAAACAACTGGATACATAGACAAAACCATTTACATGTTTTAGAGATATCCAAGGCTTGCAAATTTGAGATTGAGCATGGAGAACCTAATCCTCAAGCAAGTTCCCCGATGACACAAAAATTTCAGTCCCTTTTCCAAGTAAAAATTTTCTAAAAAAATCTCCAATATCTTGACTCATTTACCTTTCATTTTTTCACTAATTTTAGTTTTATCTAGTTTGACTTCTTGTTCTTCTTGCGAAAAAACTTTTTCCTTTCTTCTAAACTTTAGTCCAACCTCGTATTTTCTACAAATTCCAAAGCAAATCGTTCTTTGACAAGTGCACAATAATATTCTTGAAATATTCCTCATCTACCTTATCCGCTCAAGAAGTTTCCCCATTCCGCATTATTCTTTGTGGTTTTCGGAGGTGATTCATTTTCCACAAAGGATTGTTGTTTTTCCACTAACGTTGCATCCGAAGAATCCTTACTAGCGACCGAAGAATCCACATTGATATGCGATATTTATTGCTTAGATTATGTTGTCATGGATGTGTTTTCTTTGGTTGTATTTGCTTCCTTCTTGTCTTCTAGTTCTTTCTTTTCTTGAAGCTCTTCCTCTTTGTAAGTTGTATAGTGATCACCTTACGCTCCTTCCCACCATTTGGGCCTTCGAGATTTTTTTCGGTCTTTGCTATTCTAAGAATGCTTGGGGCAATTTTTAGTTACATGGTTCATTTCATAACATGCACTACACCGAAATGAAATATTCCAACACTCGAGCTTTTGGACCCAAACATAGTTTGAAGTCATCAAATTATTCTTCACTGGGGAAACATTTGTGAAAGTCCATCTCCACACAAATACGAGCATAAGTAGTTTGGTAATTTTTTTGTTTGTTTAAGGACAACAATAATAAAAATTTCCTTGTGCATTCCCAATGGAGGAGAGTGATGTAAGATTCCAAAAATTCAAGGGAATGTTTGGAAGCCTTTCCTAAACCAGGGATGTGTAGATTGATGCCATTACCATATCAAAAGTGGGAGTCCATGGTCGCATGAAGAGACCAAAGCAATACCCAAAACCACGACCCAATTTCACGGATGGCCTTCTTGTCCTTTATATTATCAAAAACCGCAACTGAAAAAAACCCGATCCATAGGGTAAATGTTCGACTCATCTAAAAAAAGGAGCTTCCATGTCTCAAAGATCCATTTTTTCGGATCAACCCGAGATATGACCCAGTACACATTAAACCTCCAAGCCAAGCCATTATCCGAAATTTATTTTTCACAAATGAAAAAGCTTCCTCATCCATAGAAACATTGAGGGAAGGAATTTATTGAACCACTAGAAGACCAAAATCAAATATCAACACAAATTTGTATGAAACCGAAGAAGAGCTAGCTTGACTAGCAACCATACCCTGCAAAAGAAACAATCTTTTTTGTTGAATCACAGGGGACTCGTGATTGAACAACTCTGTATAAGAGATACTGTAAAAAATCCACCCAAATAATGCAAATATTGGATGACTAGGGTGAAAACCAAGCCACCACAAGGGTTTCGAGAACTCCTTCCATTCTCTTATAGAAAAAATCATAGAAAATTTACCAACAAGATTAAAAAATCATTGAGTGAATGGAAAAAGTAGGTAACCTTTAGGAACGTAAAACCCTGCAACACCGTCAGGGAACTCTGCATTTATGTATCCACTAGGAGCACCAGTTGTATAAGCACCCGTAGTTGCAAGACACCCTGTAGGCCCAAATCCTCCCTGCAAAAACACCACTACTCTACCTAATCGACGGTTGTGATGTACCATCAAATCGAACCGCTCTAGGATTCAAGCGAAAAAACCCCCATTGGACCACCAAACCCTTGATCGCATGAGCCCTTCATCCACCATTCGAAATTTATTACCGCATGCAACAAATCCATGGCAGATCGATTGCTTATAGAGTCAACTCCTTCTCCTTATTTTTACAAGAAATGATCGTGGAACTCTCACTTTTCTCTACCTCTCTCGGGAACTAGAGAACTCATATAATTGACTTTGTTGGAGAAGACGTTCACGACTACTTCGCATCTCCCCCAAAATTGTGATGTCTATTTTTTCGCGGGAATTCCACCATTTTTTTAAAATATGATCATGAGGGTGTTTGAATCCATTATTTTTTTTAAGGTGGAAATGGAATCGACACTATCAAAAAACCCATGGGGCACTCAAAATATTGATGTTTCCATTATGGTATGAGGGGGGTTTGTTGGGGCCACAATGTCTCCTCTCCGTGAAGCTTATGGGGGTGGGTGGCGATCGTTTTTGGGTTTTTGATTGGTACGCATCCACAACGCCTCGTTGGGGGGTTATTACGGTGGACATCAATGGTGCCGAGTGCACTATGTAAGTTATCGTCCAAAGGGGCTATTAGGCGCTAGATATGGTAAGAAATTTCTCATTGATGTCCATGTCCGTGGTAGTGGACTTGTGACAAATTTTCCTTTTTGGTGATGGGGGGTTACATCTCTAGTGCCCCCTGGTGGTTTTGAGCTTATATATGAGGTGACGACCAAGAATTTTTACGTGGGATTGGTTAGAGGCTTTGATGCCTTTCTCGGGGCTCTCGGTGGGCTCCCATTTTCGGTCTCCTGTGACATAGGGGGAGGTGACACTTCGCGGTGCACCCTACGGGCATATATGGAGTTGATGGTGTCAAAGATTCACACGTTGGTGGGGTAATGGAGGCACTTTCTCGGATATGGAGGAGGGAGGTATGACTAAATAGGGTGAGTGGGTCAGAGATGTCTAGAGTTGGTAAATTCTTAACCTACTTGGCTACAGATGGACATATGAGAGCATCTCCAGTGCTTTTGTGAGTTAGAGTATCTTCCAACATTGTTGTTAGAGTATCTTCCAACATTGTTGTGTTTTTGAAGATTAGAGTATCTTCCAGAGGTGTTTCTTGCTAGTCGAGTATCCTAAGACATTGATATCTTAGTGAGTTGTTGCCCACTATTGGGTTATATTTGGTGCTTCTTACAAGTTTCTTTGACTGAAACTCGGTGCCTCGTTACTTGTATTTTTTACATAGTTTTTTGGTGCTCTTGGGCTTGTTGTTTTTAGGTATGTAGTTTTTTTTTATTAAAAAGAAAGTTATTGATTTTTTTCTTTTCCTGCCATATATATAATATAGGATTAGCCTACCTAGGTGGAGAAATTTCCCGGACTCGGCCATGAGCAATTCTTCTTTCGTTTTCAAGGTCAATCCGTCATCCGACAACCTAGGATATATAGTGATCCATGTCACATCGACAACCCATGATATAGAACATACACATTTAATGGAACAGTGGTTTGAATATGAATTTGAATTTGAAGTTCGAATTTGAAATCTTGCGCTCAAAATTTTAATTTCTATAATAGTGACCGAACTGGAGGGTGGAGCCAAAGATGGCATTGTGGTGGTGGTATGGGTGGCGACCATGGCCAAGGCGAAATCGATGCCAATGTTTCAAGTCCTTAGTGTAGTGGAAGCATTACTTTTGAGATACAGGGACCTAACTTCAAGTTCCGGTACGGATAAAGATATGCCATCAATATTGCTATATACAGAATACAGCTTGCATCAACAACTTTTAGAGTGGCATGGCTCTCGTTGGGTCCACTTGGTCGTTTACATTCTTTCGGGAACATCAATAAGTACATGGCTTCCACTTCCAACATCCTCGTGCAAGGTTACATAGTGACACTGATCGTTATGTGCGATAATGGCTTACTCTTTTATTTTTTTAACACTGTAGAACAAACATTTTTTCGAGGGAGTGCAAATACAGACTTTTTCAACAAACAATGATGGAGTAAAATGACGAAGACATTCAGAAATGGTTGCTTGGTGTCTTTTGGATTAAAAAATTATAAATGTTTAGCACAAATTGGATGCCATTCTCATCAATACTATCTTTGAACTTTAGAAAGCAATTAACAACAAAGTGAGACATATAGTTCATCTAAAATTATTTAAATTTATTTCAGCTTTTCACCATATATTTCTTTTAAAAACTTATTTCTTCTCCATCTAAAAAATTATGTTGTATTTTTTAATTTCTCTTCCAATATCCACCAAAATATATGCTTTATTTATCCTGCTTTTTGTTATATGCAATTTATGACTCGAGGAACAAAGTCGTAAACTATTGTTTATTGTAGCACTAGCAGTAAGAAAAATAAGCATTTTGTTGAACGTCCATTAAACGAGAATATCTAAATGATGATAGCTTTTACCCAACAGGGGTAGCTTATTCTAGACTTGTGATTGCAATTCAATGTTTTACAATTGAAATTCAATGTTTTAAGGTATAAGCTTGTCGTAATTTTTTTCTTGGTTTTATCATAAGTAAATATTTTACAAATATGTAGAAGAGGAAGGAAAAAATCCCGCATTTTTTTTGGAATTTATGAGAGGTAGATAACAAATAGAACAAACAATATGTACATGCTTTACTTATTTTTCATAGTTGAATTTATAATATAATTTATAATATTATATCATATAAAGCACTTTATTAATCATTAAACCTATCTACATTATTTATATTATATTTTAATGTCTTACTCAACTATTATTGTAATAATATTCATTTTAAAAAAATATTATATAAAATATCTTAAAATCATGCAATCTTAGAATAGATTGAGTAATTTGGTGAAGTATTTGTTTTACATGCTTTTCCTATATTAAAAAACTTAGGCTAAGTTACATTAGCAACTTTCTCACACTTAAGAAAGTGTCCTAAAGAGATATGTGAGTGACTTTTTTGCATTCCTAAACAATAAGGCTCGTGGAAAAGTAATCGTCTGTAGCTACAAACATCAAGAAAACTATTGCCAAAAACCCCATTTTAAGGATTATCCATGGTTGATTACATCAACTCGGCAAGCCTATACGAGCTTTTGTTAGAGTTTCAATCATGCAAAAATAAGGATTGATAAGACAAAGAAAGAGAAAGAATATCATCTTTAACTCATGTAAAATTTAACTAATAAATAGAAAATTATAAATTTTAGTTATTAAAACTTTGCATGATTTAATAAAATTTTATAAACAATATTTTACAATGTAAATTATCTTAAATAATAAAAATGTTTAAATATCTTAAATTTTATAAATAAAAATGAATATATTATTAAATTATTATTTTTTAAATGTTAATAGTTAAATTAACAACTAAAAATCCCTGAGGATAAATCACATTAATTGTTTCGAAACCTCAACCAAATCTTCATAACGTGATTAATCCAAAAGACATTATTACTTACAATATGAATCACAAAAGTCTACGATCTAACAACTTAGATCCTCTTGTATTAGCTTAACATAAGTCATTTTTTGTTAACAATGGCTATAACTATTAAATAATTGTTAAATAGTCATTCCTACCCTTAATATAACAAGAATTAATAAAAAAAAATATCAACCAAAATCTTATAATATTTTACATAATATTTTTACATTAATTAAAATACTTTAAAGAATTAAATATATTATAATTTATTTATATGAAAAATAATAATTATAAAATTACATTTAATATTTAATAAATACTTTTTTTTTGTAAATTTATTATGATTTTGTAATAAATATAATGGTTTATCAATTTAAATAATTAATTATATTTTATGAATATATTAAACAATGGGAAACCTATCATAACTCATTTATCAAACTAATAGTGGACAAGCATCACTTGCTTTTATGTACTCGATGCAAGTTGACTCATTATTGTTATTCAAGGAAAACCGCTGGGTCTTTGGCTATTATCATATTTCCTTACATCCTAGGAAGACAAAATCTTAGCCAAGCAAAAGAAAATTTAGGACACACTTCCCAAAAATGAATACAAGGTCCCTCTATATCTACTTTTTTTCCATTTGGAAGTTGAAAAAAGTTCAACATCTATGTATCACCCCATTTTATTTTAATTTTATGTCTTAAATATTTTTATAAATGCATTTGAATTTGTTAGTGAAAAGAGATTAACGAATATGGTTATTCGTTAGTAAGAAAAAATTGAATTTTATTTCATAAATAAACTACATTGATTAATTGATTAACCGATTGGTAAAACAAATTCCAAGATTCCAAAGTAAAAGGAAGAGGCAGTAGGCGCTTTTTTCCGACAGCCTACCTTCCCCAAGAGGATAAAAAAGGAAATCCCGAGAAGGGGAAGGGGTTTTGATGAAGAAAGAAGAAAAATGGTTTACACAGACAGTTGTAAACAAAAAGAGTTGTCCATAGTCGTATTATGATTAGTGGAGCTTTGTAACCCTAAGGGAGTGTAGGTCGGACGGAGGTCCCGAGGTCTAACTTATGGCAAATAACTGCTACCTAGACTCGGT
Source organism: Pinus albicaulis (assembly GCA_034641835.2). Classification (NCBI taxonomy): domain Eukaryota; kingdom Viridiplantae; phylum Streptophyta; class Pinopsida; order Pinales; family Pinaceae; genus Pinus; species Pinus albicaulis. The sequence continues at coordinate 440,433,647 of CM076580.1, read as the reverse complement.
GTTGAGCACGAGGGGGAGCAGAGGACTTAATCGCCTCTCTCATGGTTTGGTGGCACCATCGATAATCGAGCGTACAAAGATAAGTATTAAGCTTATCGGTTAAGTTATGGATGGTGATAATAATAATATATTGAAAAAAAATATTTTCTACTGGTATCTATTTAATTTTTTCTCTAATAGATAGAATTTATTACCGACTTATCAAATTGTTTCGAAAAGAATAAATAAATTTGGAACTAGATAAGAAAACAATAAAGCCATGACAAGGCTAAAGAAGTAATACAAATTAGTTACTTTATTGTAAAAACCACTACCAAATAATACAACTATAAACTATATGTGAAAAAAACCGTGGAGAGAGTTCATTGATTATTACATTGCCAAAATATAGCAGTAGAAAAAAAATATCTATTCATTACCAAGTTTCCATATGTTTTCAAATAAGTGTTATGAGCAAGAATTAGAGTAAATTCACAGGGAAAGATATCTAAAGATAGAATAGTAAATGTAGTTACATGTACATTTTAGAATTTCGGTGTAAAGAGCTATAAAACACAGATGTTTATAAGCCAAGCTCCGTGATAGACATAGCGGGTGGTCAATAGTCCCTCCCGGCCTTTAAATCTTGAATGCACAACGAATATCAACTTTAAAACATGGAAATAAAACCACTAACTCGTAAAACTTGAGTATATAATTTATGAATTCAATGACAGTCTTGAGGCCTTAAATGTACAAATGCAAAACCCATAGTACAATATTTCTTAAACTACCGTGTTGAGGATATGACCTAAAGCATTATATAACAAATCACTATTTAAACAATTTATACATAAATAAAAAGAAGGGGAGTAAAAAGGCATAGTGTTTGTAATAAGAGTTAAAGGACAAATTCATAAACAAAAAATTTTTCCACGTGATTTGACAGTGGACATATGCACAGCTTCCTCTTATTTCGAGTGGAAAAACCGCAAAGAGAAAATAAGGTTAAACTCGTAAACCCCCGAGGTAATTTAACTAGGCCGAAAACCCTTCTCGCTTAAAGAGGAAACCCGAAGTTCATGCATGCAAGAGGTATTTGACGGATAAGTTGTAACTCGTACAAGTAGAGGGATTTACCCTCAAGAACACGACCGGATACTCTTAAGAAAACACAAAAAAATGTGATGGGTTTTACTTACTCGGGTTAGTCGTCCTGCGAGAGTGCACCGTAGAGCTTGAGAGGATTCTTTTGTTTTCCTTTCCATCGAGACCATGACATTGATCCCGAGCTTGTAACCATAACATTGAGAGGATTACCGTGAGTAAATCCATCAACCCAACTTTCTTAAAAACAAAAAATAAGTCGCTGTAGAATAGACAACCACGGAAATACCTCGACCGCACCTATTCCATACTTAGTAGGCTCACGAAAACCCTTGGCCATAACTTCCCGAGCATGAACAACATAAAATGAGAAGAATAAAAAGAATTGTGCTCCGACCCAAAATGAAAATAAATTAAACCTCGTATCACAAAAAGAAAATGAGTAGATGTTAATAGTAAAGAAATCGAAACTCGCGCCAAGCTCGAAGATTACTCCATGAGAAAACAGGAATGAGAGTATTTGAAATAAATCAAGACATTGTTGTATAACTAACTAAATTACCATCCGCAACGGAGAATAGGAGAATTTAGAACATACATTTATAATTTTAGAGGCTAGTTGAACCGTGACCGAGTTCGTCAAGGGAGGAGCAATTGTTACCTTAGCCACATGAGCCATGAAATCGGAGGGCGAAGAGTTGCGAGAGCGTAGTCGTAACCAACGCAGAAGGAAAATGAGTCGAGAGTGGCACATTGGGCTCGGGTGGTTACCCTAAACCCTCCCACTATAATATCCACCGTAGGGATCTAGGTTAAACTAGATCTATAGCTAGCACAATTAACAACATAACAATGTAATGGCAACTTCAATCGAAGGCGGATCAAGCACCAAGACAAATCAACAAGTGGATTCCCTTTTTATTATTTCATTCACTACGAAAAATCAAACCGATACAACGCATGTACAGCTGATCGCCTAAAGCATAGGTTATAGAGTTTATTTTGATTGACAATATAATGAAGTCCTTATTCAAGTATAGGTTGTTGGAAATACTAAGAGGGGGGTGAATTAGTATTTCTTTTCAATTGTTAATTATTTCCAGTTAGATTCTTCACAATTAAAGACAGAGAGGTGTATAATGATAATATTAAGGATTAATAAGAACTTCAATCCCCCTTTTTTTAATAATGGTATACAATAGATGAGTGAGGGCACCAACCCTTTTAATGAAATATGCACCAACCTGTTTCCAAGCACCAACTTTGACTCTGATGAGGCTCCGACCTCTAGGGCTTTAACCCTATCTTCTCAAGGCACCAACCTTGTGTTTAGGAGCTCCTACTCCAAGGACACCAATCCTTCTTTGCTTGGTTTAATAAAGAATGTGAATAGTGCTTACATATTCATCATCGTATTATTTCTTCCAAAATTCTTCACCGACTTCACCGTCCACTTGTCTTCATCATCGGGCCTTTAATTAATCCTTCAGACATTGTTGTCTTTACTTCCCAAGAGGAAAATATCCCTCGCTCAAATTCTCAAGGGGCTTTATTCAATAGTCTAACAACCTGCTCCATAAGACCGCACTGTGACTTCTACCTTGTCCACCGTCCAAGATCCGAGCTTCAAGTACTTCACTTGTTCAATCCTCCAAGTTCATCATTGTTCTAGACAATGGCTACTTTACTATCCAAACAAATCCCTTTCAAGAATATCTTCAAGTCTACTTTAATGGATGGCCAAGACTTTCTTAGAGAACTCTTCTAATTTTCTTTTAAGTCTGTTTCAAGATTACTCTCAACACTTATTCACGCATAGAGGGTACAAGAGTAGTCTCCATAAATGTTGTGCTTATAATTACAGACAAATCCAAAACTCGTGACTCCAATAAAGATCCGCAACAATCTAACACAAGTTTGAAGTATAATCTTCACAGTCCAAAACTATATTTCCGGAGATCACATGTACCGAAAATAAGTGTTTCTTAAGTCTCCACGTAAATGTTTTTTATCGATGTCTAACAACGTATCTCCAAAAATCTTAGATATGAAATTCAGCTCTTCATAGATTTCCTCCACGTGTCGCTTATGTTCAAGCTTCAAAAACAATCACCGGTCCGCACTTGAGTTTTAAGGAATATCCGATGTGTCCTGTTTCTTTGTGTGATCAACTCGAGACCTACTCCTATTCACAAGGCTAAGTACCGAGCCCTAGCACCGATCCAAACTTCAATATTCTTCCACAAATATCTAGACAGAGATAATAAGAGGTCTTCACAACAAATCCGTGTCACGTGTCCTGTTCTCACACCGAGTTCCGCGTATCACAAGTCCAAGTGACTCGATAGGTTTTGATCTAATCCTTCCGAGTAGATGCATCACGGATCCATGCTTCTACACAATTTTGTGATCGAGATTTTCACCAACACGGATCCAAAGGCTATAGAGTAGTCTCGAACACACGCTGTAACTCCGTAATTTGTCCAATCTCTAGAATTTTTCCAAACAATATATTTGAAGACTTCCTGGGCCTTGTTCTCGTATTTTTATGGCACTTCCGAATTCATCACCGAGCTCACCGTTGATTGTTCACAAGGATTGTAGTCTCGACTTTTAAGAGGACACCATGAAATTTCCCGACCATTAACTCGTTCTCCTAGGCCTCCTAAGTTCACGAGATGTGAACTCTTCACTATTTTATATTTTTTATGTTCTTCTTCATCGAATTGATTGCCCAAAAATGGAAGAACACAACTTTATATATATAGTTGTTTCGACTATCCAAAAATACACATCCGTTGAGGAAGGAGCCGCCATGAGTATCCGAGCATAGGTCGGCTTAATATCGAAATATATATTTTTTTAACTTGAAAATTCGATATCTCAAAAACCGCTTGAGTTTTCTGCCAAGTGAGAGCTCATTAGAAAGCTAAAATTATGCTCTAAAAGGTAGTGTAGGTGTCATAGTGAAATTATACCTCCAAGGTAGAAAAAATTTGTTTTTATTTATAACTGTCCTTGAATATTTAAGTGTAGAAAGTGATTGGGACATCAAGAGGTCATTTTTTATTATTAGGCTTATCAATCATAGGGTCATAGTCTAGCTTCTCCTTCATCAACCTCGTTGCCATCAATGACAACTTGGATTAGCAATCTCCCCCTTTGTCATTGGATGGAAATATTTTTTCTTCTCTCCCCTTTGACATCAATGGAAATGGGGTGCCAAAGTGCTCCCCCTATCATGCCATGCTCCCCTAACATACTCGTACCTTTGACATGCTCGCTTGATTTAATGTGATGCAAGAGAAATGACCCCCATCTTTTGGCGAAGATACTCAAATGCTTCTCGTGGAAGGAGTTTTTTAAAGATATCTCGTAATTTTCTCTTTTGTATCGACGTATTCCAACCCGATATTGTGTTCAAGCAACTTGTTCACGGAGAAAGTGGTATTTGATTGGAATATGTTTGGTCCTCGATCGCATCACTGGATTCTTTGAAATATTGATGGTGCTAGTATTGTCACAAAAAATAGTAATTGGTTGCTTAGTTTCTATGTTGACATCCTTCAAGGCTTCCTTCATCCATAGAATTTGTGTACAACAATCATCGATCACTATATATTCGACTTCAATTGTAGAAAGGGATATAGATGATTGATTTTTGCCGAGCCAAGATACAAGACAATCTCCCATAAGGAATGCATTTCCACTCGCACATTTTCGATCATCCACGTTTCTGTACACTAGCATCGGAGTAAGTCGTCACAATAAGAGTTGAACTCTTAGGATACCAAAGACTCGAAATCAATCGTTCCTTTCAAATATCCGAGAATTCTCTTCACAAATTGGTAGATGGGATTGTTTATGACTTGACTAAAATATTCGTCGCCATTCCCTATCGCTTGCATAATATCCGGTCTTGTAGTAGTTAAGTATAGGAGAGCTCCAATTATTGACTTGTAAAGAGTTGCATCTATGAGAGGGGTATCATCATCTTTGCTTAATTTACAATCTGTGGTCATCGGTGTGCTCATAGGTGCACAATATTCCATCCCATATCTTTTGAGCATGTCTTTAAGATATTTTGCTTGAGATATAAACATGCCTGCAGAGGTTTGAGATATTTGTAGCCCAATAAATTAAGACACATATTTAGAGAAAATTCATGGCTCATCTCATCATCATTGATAGCAAAGATTAGATCATCAACGTATACAAGAGTGATCAAAAGTTTTTCCTTGTCCATATTCATGTATAGATTGCTACCATTTACTCCCTTTTTGAAACCTTCTTGTAGCAGAATAGTGATCCAACTTTTCATACCATGTTCTAGGGGCTTGTTTTAATCCATACAAGGCCTTTTTTAGCTTGCATACAAAGTCCTTCCCTTTGTCAAGATCAAATCCTTTTGGTTGCTCCATGTAAACTTCTTCCTTGGAGATCTCCATTCAGGGAATGTTGATTTTACATCCATTTGATAAACCTTGAATCCTTTTGAGAAAGTAAATGCCAAAAGCATTCTTATGGCTTCCGATCGAGCTATCGGTGCAAAGGTTTCTTCGAAGTCAATTCCTTCAATTTGTGAGTATCCCTTGGCAGACAAGTCTCGGCTTTATTTCCGATGATTTTGTCCATCCTCATTCATCTTGTTTTTGAATACCCATTTTGTTCCAATTATATTTTTATCTTTTGGGTGAGGTACTATCTCCTAGGTCTCATTATTTTCGATTTGAGACATTTCTTCTTCCATGGCCTTTATCCAATAAGGATCTTTGCTTGCTTGAGAAAAATTTTCAGGTTCTATTAAAGATAATAGAGCAACATCATCTTTTCTTGGGGTGTTTATCATCCTTCTTCAAGTTTGAATTCCTTCACTATATTTTCGATGACTTGTTCTTCGGATGATGTATTTGAACAAAAATTGATCTTAGAGGGAGTTTGTGAAGGTTCACTTTGAGGTTCTCCATTCTCCTCTTATTTTTTAGATTCTTCTTCTTCACTTTGTTCAAAGAAAGGCTCAACTTCATGATCTTCAATTCTTTTTTTCGGAAGGCCTTCATCAATCTCCACATCAATGCTTTCCACTATTCTTTGTAGACGATTGTTGTAACATTTGTAAGCTTTGATCCTAGTGGAGTATCCAAGAAATATTCCTTTGTCAACTCTAGAATCAAATTTACCTAGTGAGTCATCATTTATTTTTTATGAAACATTTGCTTCCAAAAACCTTGAAATATTTTACTTGAAGCGAGTCTTCTTTTCCATAATTCATAAGGAGTCTTTTCATTATTTGGTCTTAGTTGAGTTCGATTTAAGGTGTAAACTGTGGTGCCAACTACTTCTCTCCAAAATTTTGGTTGCAAATTAGCTCGCTAGTAGCATTGTCCTTGCCATTTATTGAATGGTTCGGGTTCCTTCTTTCAACTACTCCATTTTTCGCGGGGTGTCCTAGTTGTAGAGAGTTCTCTTTCGATTCCATGCTCTTTATAGAATTCATCAAATTATTTTGAGGTAAATTCTCCTCCTCTATCCGCTTCTAAGACATTTAATCTTAGAATATTTCTCATTCTCAATGAGACCCTTAAGATTCTCAAAACATTCAAATGCTTTGGACTTATATTTTATGAAATATATCCACATCATTCTAGTAAAGTCATTAACAAATAGAGCAAAGTACCTTTCACCTTGAAGAGCTAGAGTTCTAGTTGGCCCACACAAATCAACATGAATTATTTCCAAAGGTTTTTTTGTTGAGAACTCCTTAGTTTTGTGGCTAGTTCGGTTTTCTTTTCCATGTTGGCATGGGCCACATACAACTTGATTTGGTTTGCACATTTTTGGAATATCCCTTATCGCATTAATTTTGATGATGTTGACTAGGTTATAAAAACTTGTATGCCCCAACCGCTTGTGCCATAACCAACTTTCATCCTGCTTTGACTTTAAGTAACATTTATCTTCTTGGATTCTACCGAGAATGTAAACATTATCTCGTGTTCTTACTCCTTTCGCCACAAGTTCTCCCGAGGATGAGTCTCTTATTTCACAATTTTTTGTACCAAAGACAACATTATGTCCTTGGTCACAACTCGGATAACACTTAAGAGATTGTGTTTGAGCCCTTCTACCAACAAGGTATTTTGAGCCTTTCCTAGTCCATTGACAAGGGTAGTAGTTCCTTTTCCAGTGATTTTAGCGGATCCACTTCCAAAGGATACGTTTCCATTTTTCTTGTTCAATCAGATAAACTTCTTTCGTCAGTCATATGTCTTGAGCATCCACTATCCACGAACCAATGATTTTCTTCACTATGAGCACATAGAGCTAGGCCACATTTATTATTTTTGAGATTTTCGTTTTTAGCTTTCTCCCTTTTGAGAGGGAAATTTTGTTCATTATGATCATAATTATCACATAATGAGTAAGACAGATCAAACTTAGCCAAAGGATCAAAGGAATTGTAAGTTTTGATTTGTCCTTGCTCTTTAGGACCACGTAGTTGGTTTGTTTGATCATTCAATCTTGGTGCTTCATTCTTATGAGCCTTGCAATGCTTAGCTTAATGCCCAATTTTTTTACAATTGTAACAATGCCCAAGAAAAATAGTTTGATACCTGTTGTGGTATCCATAGCTTGAACCAACATTCTTCCTTGGAGTTGCTCTTTCTTCAATTCTTGGTTTTGAGATGGGACTTTGTTCCCGACGAGATGACTTTTTCTTCTTTTTGGATGGCAAGAGAGTACATCAACATAACTTCTCGCATTATTCTTTGTACTTGATGATTCTCCTTTGAAACCAATTCCGCACTTGTCATGTTGAGGTTTTTGAGTATTAAGAATGTTGTCAAGAGCTAGAGAGCTTTGCAAACTCCTTTTAACTTGCTCTAATTCCTTTCTTAGAGATATTATTTTCAGCTTCACGTTTTTCACGGATATCATCCTTCTCTTTTTAGCTTAATGTTCAAGAAGTCTTCCCTTATTTTTGCTTCCTCTTTTTCTATTTTGAGAGAAATTATCTTCTTTTGTTGATTCTCATTTTCTTCAATGGCACTCATTAGCAAACTATCCATGTTTATTTCATCTTCTAGTTCTCGAGTCATCATCATTTGTAAATGCCATGAATAACGTTTCTTTTACTTCCAACATAATTACTTTCCTCATCTGATTCATCATCACTTTCTTTGTAATGACACACATTTCTAGTTGATTTCTTTTTTATGACTACAAATTCATATTCATTAGACTCATTTTGTTTGGAGAAGAATTTCTTCTTATTAAAACCTTTCTTTTTGTACATCATTCTTTTAGAGTCCTTTTCATCATCACTATCATGTTTATGAGGACATTTTGCATCATAATGACCTATTCTTCCACAATTGAAACAAATAAGAGGGTACTTACCTTTTAGCTTAGATCCCCTTTTTAGTCTTCGTACAAATTGAGCTAACTCGTTTTCAATATCGGATCCATCGTTGTTGCAATTCCATCCTTTTTCCTCTTTTTGTGGATCTTGAGGCTTTGAAATATGCTTCTTTGAAATTTGGGCTCCCTTTCCTCGTCTCATAGGTAATAAGAATTCCATGAAGTTAATCCATCTTTGGAGAGTATCTAGGTCCTTCATTTATTCTATGGCACTTAATTTGAGTCAAATCATGTCAGGGAAGCGATCTCGTGATTTTTTGAACAATGGTGCTTTCTTCAATATTTTCTCCTAGTCCTTTAAGAGCGTCAACCACTTTCAGCTACTTGGAGGAAGTATGATGCAATATCTTCTTCATCAGTCCATTTTGTGACTCTCAAATTGTCTTCTATAGGTTTGAAGCTTTTCCTTCTTAACTTTGGAGTCCCCGATCATATAGAGAAACCAACTTATCCCATACTTCTTTGGCTAAGTCACAATTCATGGCTTTCGTAAATTGGAATCGGTAATTCCACTAGTGATGGAATTTAAAGCTTTAGCATTAGCAATGTAGGCTCTTCTTTCATCTTGTTTAGTTGGAAGACTAGAGGGAGCTTTGTACCCATCCAAAACAGAAGTGCCATACTTGAGGACCAAGAGACATTAGATAGTAGGACATCCTCTTTTTCCAAAAACTAAAATTTGTTCCATCGAAAGATAGAGCGCTTTCTGTTGCTTCCATGTTCTTCATTGTGCCTAAGAATCCTTCTTCCATTGTTAGGATGATAATGAAGAAGATGGCTACCGAAAACCAATCGTTGGAAATACTTTGAGAGGGGGTGAATCAGTGTTTATTTTCAATTTTTAATTATTGCCGATTAGATTCTTCACAATTAAAGATAGAGAGGTGTATAATGATAATATTAAGGATTGATAAGAACTTCAATCCTTTTTTTTAATAATAGTATAAAATAGATGAGTGAGGGGCACCAACCCTTTTAATGAAGCGGGGCACCAAGAGTAGTCTCCATAAATTTTGTGCTTATAATTGCGGGACAAATCCAAAGCTCGTGACTCCAGTGAAGATGTCAACAATCTAACACAAGTACTGAAGTATGAAACTTCTGACGGTGTCCAAAACTATATTTCTCAGAGATCACAAGTCCGATAAGTGTTTCGTAATTCCGTACGTAAATGTTTCTTGCGATGTCTAACGACGTATCTCCACAAATCTTAAGATCCGAAATTTCAGCCCTTCATGGATTTCCTCCACAAAGGCCGGGCCTGTTCAAGCTTCAAAAACAATCACTGAGTCCGCACTTGAGTTTTAAGGAATATCGACATCGTCTGTTCTTTTCTATGATCAACCCAAGGCCTCGCTCCTCCTGTTCACAGGGCTAAGTACACGAGGCCCTAGCTCGCGATCCAAACTTCAAAGTATTCTTCCGCATGCATCTTTAGAGAGTACAATAAGGAGGTCTTCACAATAAATTCCGTGTCACATGACTGCTGTCCTCACATTTGAGTTCTCGCGATCACAAGTCCGAGGTGACTATGTAGGGTTTGATTTAAAGCACTCTCGAGTAGATGCATCACATATCCATGCTTCTACACCATTCGCCAGGATCGAGATTTTTCACCACATAGATCCAAAGGTCAGAGCAGGAAGTCCGTCACTCGATGTATAACTCCAAAATTTGTCCGATCTCCCAGGAAGTACTTGTTTCCAAACAACATATTTGAGAGACTTCCTCGGCTCTCGTTCTGTCTTTTTATGGCACTGAGACTCATCGTCGAGTTTCACCTATTGGACTCTTTTGCATAGGGATTGTCGTCTCGATTTTAAGAGGACACCGCGAAATTTCCCAACCATTAACCGGCTTTCTCCTGAGCCTCCCACAGTTCATGAGATGTGAAAATCTTCACTATTTTGTATTTTTATGTTCTTCTGTCACTGAATTGATTGCCCGGAAATGGAAGAACGCAGAATTTATATATATATGGTTGTTTGACTGCACTGAAAAGACACATATGTTGAGGAAGGAGCCGCCATGAGTATCCGAGCATAAGTGGGCTCAATATCAAAAAATATGTATTTTTTTAACTTGAGTCGACATCTCAAAAACCCTCTTAGCTTTCTAGCCATGCGAGAGCTCATTAGAAAGCTAAAATTATGCTCTAAAAGGTAGTGTAGGTGTCGTAATGAAAGTCTCGCCTCAGGTAAGCAATTATTTATTTCTTTATAACTGTCGTCTTGAAATATTTGTGCGAGAAAGTGATTGGGGACAGCAAGACGTCATGCGCCATTCTTCATTTGTGATGTTTAGTCAGTCATTGGGCCTATCGTCCCATCATCGACTCTGCTGCCATCAATGAAAACTTGGATTAACATAGATGATTTAATACAAAATCTATTGGGTTAGAAGAATAGTGCAAGAAGATACTGTTATCAAACCTCTTATGAGAGCTGCTCACAAAGTTTCAAATTAGGTTTATATATATCAATACTTCCAAACAATTTGCATAAGCCGACTACACAATTAAACCTAGAATGTTAGTATGTGTGGGTAGAGTATTGTTATTGTATGAGTAAGAGTAATATAATGTATGGATAGAGAGTATAGAATTGTATGGTAGGGCAATTTATTTGTTTGTTACCATTTTTATTATGGTTTGAATGTGCTAGTGGTGTCGAGTGGTGTAGCAGCGTGCGATTTCACGCTTCAGGGCGGACGGGCGGATTGAATAATAACTTTGGTTGTTTTCAATAAAATTTGTGTACACTAACAAGAAATGCGATAGTGTTCGGTGGGGAGAGTGATCTGGTCATCAGATACCAAGAACTATCAGGGAAACCCATCCCTCTCAATCCGGAGATCCAACACGCGAGATGTGGGTGCACCTGAGCGCGAGATCGACGATCGGCAAACCATTGAGATTACTTTGGAAGAACGACACTGACGGACTAATAGATTGTTTGATTCATCACCACATTGACTCTAAACGAGAGATGACACGAGTAAGAAAGCGACGATGAATGATTAATGTACGTAGAACAGAGGAGAGGATTATTATGAGCCTCAGGATAAAAGAATCTATCCGGTAGCACAGCTGAGTCGGAGAGGGATGCCCATGAAGGTAGTGAGCAGACAACAAAAGAGTAGTGGCAACCCGTAGGGAGTCGTGCTCAGGCGAACTAATAAAAACAAATTTTACAATGAAAGCGCGAGTTTGGAAATGCTTCCGGAGCAAGAAGGAGATGAAGAAATATAAAGTGGAGCCTACGAGGTGAGTCGGAAAACCAAACCCGGCTCCATTTTATGGAGAGGCGAGAGGAAGTAGCGAGAAGCATGGATAATAAATATGAGCAAAATAATTTCAATTTTATGAATACAGAGAAACACAGCTCAAAAGCTCGTTCGGATATATATCAATTGTGTGAAAGGCGCCACATTGTGGCCGAGCGGAGGTGAAAAATGTGTGAAATTGAAGGCCAAAATGTGTTCAAAACAGTTCCAATAGTATTTTAAGGAAAAGTACCTACTAGAATGATTTTATGATGAAAAGTGGTGAGAAATTTCATGACGTAAGATTGGGACAACTGCTGCACGGAGGAGTTCATCCTTTACTTTACTTCTGCACTAAGGCACATATTGTATTTGAAAGATGAAAAAGAAAAATTTGCGGTGATTTTTGGAGTAGCTTACCTGGCTCACATGAAAAGAGATGATCAAATTTTTGAATCCAAAAACTATGGATGAGGCGATTCGAAAAGCTACGAATCTATTATGCAATGTACGCTCCAAGGTGAAAAGGTGAAGTTACGAGCGAAGTTGGCCACGAAAGAAAGACGTATTTAAGGGTACCTCGAGTACAAAAATAACGTACCCGATGAAATTATAAAAATGCCGCAAGGAACCCAACAAATAGATCGTTTTGGGAAAAATCAACAAAAATCCCGGATGGTCGGTTGATGAGAGGAAACCTCATCGAAGCATCCAAAGTATGCCGGCTCATGGACGGTCCAGGAAACCCACCGCTTCTGATGTCGCGATGCGATACGTTGGGTAGCAGTATTACTTTGAGAATTTCTCTTCATGCGTGGAAGAAATGTAGTTACATCCATTCCGCAAGAGGCATATACAACCAAGGGATGTTGGACGAAACATACGAGGTTCAATGCCTGCACTAGAAGATCGGAAAATGGATTTATAGCCAACTATGATAGAACTAGAAGGTAAGTTATATTCATGACTATTTCCATTTTTGGCTTAGATCCACGTGCTAGTTTACAGTTATGTAAATCCTACAAGTAGTTGAAAATTGTAAATTGCAAAGCGAGAAATTTAAAAATTCCCCGGTTGGTACAAATCGACTCACTAGAGCAGCAAAGAGAAGAGTTAGCGTAAATCTTTAAATTGTATTATGGAAATAGGAAGACAATAGATATCTGTAATGACTTAAATATTCATACCTTTGGGCTCCCTATGATATTCCGTTGGGAATGGATTGGTTAGAAAGACATTGATCACTAGTGAGATTTCAAGGAGAAAAATTATCCATTTTAAGGCAAAGGAGGATGGTACTCGGCCAAGAATTACAAGGAATTAAGACACCAACTTCAATTGTGCCCCATCGATGCATGCCGACTCGGTAAATGCATTAGGAAAGGGTGTCATATTTATGCTATTCAAGTGGGGTTTACTAACTCTAAAGAGAATACTCTCATGTTGGAAAATATTTGGAGAGCTCAAGATGTTATGAATGCATTTCACAGAAAATATCCACGAGGATTACCCCAAAATGAGATATTGTCTTCAACGCTTTATAGAAATTAATACCCGGGCAGCACCTATGTCGCAGGCACCATACAGTAATGAGTGTGCGCCCTGAACTACCGTAGCTGTAAAGTGCGGCAATACGAGAACTAATGGAAAAAGGTTATATTTGATCAAGTGTGTCCCCTTGCGCACCCGTGATGTTCGTTAAAAATAAAGACGGTACGAGGAAGATGTGCATGGAGTACCAACAACTTAATAAGTTGATTGTCAAAAATAAATACCCATTGCCAGCGTATAGACAGATCTTTGATCGATCAAAAGCGAGCAAACTATATTTTCAAATATTGAATTGAGATGCGGGTATCACTAGACACGGACTAAGGATGAGGAAATGTCCAATACAACCTTTCATGCTTTGATACGACATTATGAATTTGTGTGTGTTATCGTTCGGATTAACCAATGCACTAACGACTTTCATGGAGTCTCGCATGCATACATCTTCACCCTACTTTTGGACAAATTTGTATTAGTGTCGTTACGAGTATACGATCTATTCTAAAAAATATTGAAGAGCACAAATAACATTTACGTTTAGTGTTAAAAATGTTGTGGGAGCATCGAAACTCTACGTCCTTGAAATTAAGAAAATGTGATTTTTACAAAGACCGCATCTAATATTTGGGCCATGTAATATATGTCGAGGGATCTCAGGTAGACCCTAAAAAGTTAAAAACAATTATGGAATGGAGAGTTCCCAATGTAAACGGAGCATACGTTCATTCATGGGCTTAGCGAGTTACTGTCGGCGTATTCATCGAAGGCTTCTCTAAGATAGCCTTTCCCATTACTTCCTTGCATCGGATGGGCGAGTTTTTAAGTGGACTAGTGAATGTAAAAGCCGCGCTTTTGAGCGACTAAAAGGACGGTTTACTACTACCCATGTGTTGAAAGGCAGGACCCAAGAAGAGAAATTTTAAAGTGCTGCGGTTGATGCTTGTAAGGAAGAGGAAATTGGGACGACGGTATCTGACACAAGATGGTAAGGTCATAGCATATGAATCTAGGAAGCTAAAAGACCATGAGAAGCGATACTCTACTTATGATTTAGATTAACTGTGATAGTACATGCTCTTTTGAATTTGGAGACATTACTTATCGTGCAATTTTGTGTTAAGAACCAACCATGGTAGCACGACTAGCTACTTTAAAACAATATGATTTGAATGCTCGCAAGCAAGATGTGAATGCGTTCCTTAAGTCGAATTTGGATTTTGACATTCAACATGTAAAAGGTAAGGATGTTGCATGAAACATCACCGAGGATCAGTCGTTTCTACTGCTAGCAAGAGGTCGGTAGCGGTTTACTATCCAGCTATGATGAGAGCTTTGCAGGTAAGTTATATTTCTAAAATTATTTCCATTTTGGTTGATCCTACTTGCCGCTAAGTTATATATAAATCCTCGAAGTAGTTGAAAATTGTAAATTGCAAAGCCGGAAAATTTAAAATTCCCTGTCGTGGGTACAATCAGGCTACTAGAGAAAAGAGAAGAGTTAATGCAAAAATCTTGAATTGTGGTCTCAGGAACAGGAAGATAACATATATCTATTGATTTAAATATTCTTCTCCTTTGGGCTCCTATGATATCTATCTGTCGGAATGGATTAGGTTAGAAAGACATTGGTCACTAGTAGACTGCGAGGAGAAAATTGTCCATTTTGAAAGGCAAAAGATGGTACTCGAGCGAGGAATTACAAGGAGTCAGAAAACCACTTTCATTTGTAGCTCCTCTATCACTACATGCCATTTGGGTAAATGCATTAGAAAAGGGTGTACAAACTTTGTGCTATTCAGAGTGTTTTACTAACTCTCTAAAGAGAATACTCTTATGTTGGAAAATATTCGAGTAGCCTCGTAGATGTTATGGATGCATTTCTCGAGAAATATCCCAGGGATTACCCCCCAAAACAAGATATTGACTTCACTATAGACTAGTACCTCGCATCACACGCGTATCACGAGCACATCATACTGAGAAATGAGTGCGCCTAAAGCCCAGCGAGAGTTAAAAGTGCCACTGCAAGAACTAATGGAAAAAGGTTATATTCGATCAAGTGTGTCCCCTCGAGGCACCCATGATGATGTTCGTTAAAAATAAAAGACGGTACGATGCGGATGTGCATGGACTACCGAACGACTTAATAAAGCCGACTCTCCAAAAATAAATACCCATTGCACGCATATATGATCTTTTTGATCAGAGTAGGAGCAACTATGTTTCAAATATTGCGAGATCCTGGGTATCACCGGATACATATTAAGGATGAGGGAAATATCCAATACAACCTTTCACTGCGCAAATACATACATTATGAATTTGTGGGTGGTTATCATTCAAATTAACCAATGCACCGTGAAAAATTTCCATGAGTCTCGATGCATGGTATCTTTCATCCACATTTTTGGACAACTTTGTATTAATATTCATTGATGATATACTAATCTATTCTAGTAACATTGAAAAACACAACAAAAGAACATTTACGTTTAGTGTTAAAAATGTTGCGTACATCGATTTCGTACTTACGCCAAATTAAGAAAATGTGATTTTCTGAAAGAACATATCCAATATTTGGGCCATGTAATATATGTTGAAGGGATCTCGGTAGACCCGAAAAGATAAAAAAATTATGGAATGGAAAAGTTCCCTAGAATTTATGCGTACACACATTCGTTCATGGGCAGGAAGCAGGCACTAGCGGCGATTCATCGAAAGGCTTTTCTTTAAGATAGCCTTTCCCATTACTTCCTTGGCAACGGAAGGGGCTAGTTTTTATGTGGACTAGTGAATGTCGAAGCCATTTTTGAGCGACTAAAAAGAGACTGTTACTATCGCCGTGTTGAAAGTGGTGGACCCAAGCGAGTAGAATTTAAAGTCTCGCAGTGATGCTCAGTAGGGAAGGGGTGGGAGTGGTATTGACATAAGATGGTAAGGTCATAGCATATGAATCTAGGAAGCTAAAAGATCATGAGAAGGGAGAGATACCCTACCTATGGTTAGAGTTAGCTCGCGGTAGTACATGCTTTCTTTCGAATTTGGAGACATTACTGGTTGATTGTGTTCGCTTGAAACCCACCAGCAGTAGCGATCTAGCCACTTTAAAGTCAGCTCCTCGCATTTGAATTCATCGCCAAGCAAGATGGAATACGTTCCTAAGTGAGTTGATCTTTTGACATTCAACACGTAAAAAGGTAAGGATGTACCAGTGTAGTTGATGCTTTAAGTATGAAAACTGTCACTGCATCTGTGAACTACTTAATTAGCTGCACTTTAAGTTCGAGAGAAAATCATAAAGGTATCATAGAGAGACCGCAGGTATCAACTCCTTTCGGAAAACAAGCAAGAGAGGCATAAAATCAAGGAAAAACAAATCGTATTACGGAATTAATGACAAATAAATTTTGAGTATTTTAAGGGAAGATATGTATACCGAAATCATATGAGCTTGAAGGAGTTTCGATTTTGAATGAATACCATCAGTAGATCCTATCGTCGGACATCCCGCAATGTGTAAGATGCTAACAACAATTAGAAAAAGACTATTTTTGGCACTGGAATGTGTAAAAACATTGTTGAATGTCTGACCATATGTTTGGAGTGTCAAAGCAAGTCAAGGTGGAACACCAACATCCACATGAGATTTTCTCATGACTTATTCCTCAGTACGCGTAATGGAAAGCGAAGTCATATCACTTGATTTCATCGAGAGGTCTCACATGAGAAGCAAGAGACACAATGATTCAATTATGGTGGTGGTGGATAGGATCAACGAGAGTGGCTCATTTCGATAGGCCGTCCACTCGACTTACAAGGCGCCGTACGGACTGTTGACATTTTCAAGGAGGAAATATTTAGGCGTACGACATTTCTAAGAGTTTCGTACATCTCGGATCGACGATGTAAAGTTTACATCCAACTTTTCCGTAAGGCACTATTCACTTTGGCTTGGGAGCACATATCCAGACTGGTAGCATGTACCTATCATTCCTCGAAATGGATGGACTAATGAAATGATAAATCAAATATTAGTAGACATGCTACGCATGTGTGTGATGCGTCAGCTCCACCAAGTGGAAGAATATTTTCATCCGGTCGAATTCGCCTACAATAATGGATACCAAGAAGAACTCCTCAAGATGAGTCCTTTTGAAGCATTATGGGGAAGATAATGCCGGACCCCATAAAAATGGAGCGACCTGGAAACCAAGGCGATGCTGTGGACGGGACATGCTTGGAGGAGATGGAGCGCAAGGTAAGAAAAATCGGATAGAATTTGAAGGCGAGCTCGAGATAGGCAAAAGACAGTGTGCGAGCACGGAAAATAAATTTTCGATAATTTGAGGTGGGCGACCATGTTTATGTGAGGATTAAACCAAGAAGAGCACTCTTGAGGTGGAATACCTGCGCGGCGACTCGGCTCCCGAGGTATTGTGGACCTTTTCAAAATTTTGGATAGGATAGGGCGCAGTGGCTTATCGACTAAGCACTTTCCTAGCGCGTATTGGTACACAACATGTTTCATGTGTCATGACCAAAACGATACATACATGACCCCAAGCATGTTATAGAATTGGCGGAACGCATACATGTAAGTTATGTTTATATTATGACTCCTAGGAAAAGATGAATCCATAATTAAATTAATTATAAACTACCATTTGCCGCCAAGTATGAACGTGGGCGTAAAATTTCTCGGTAGAACCTCATCGTATTCTTGATCGTAGGAGAGAAATGACGCTCCGGAGGTGAGGTCATCCCCCAAGTTAAAGCGGTAATTGAGGCACTTTAGCTTTCGGAAGAGCTACTTGGGAGGATGGAAACTCCATACGAGAAGCGTATTTTTGAAATATTTTTCAGGAATGAAGTAAAAGCTCCAGGACAATGTTTGCCTCTGGTGAGAGAGAAGATCTAACACACCGTTTTATTTTAATGTTATGTCTTAACATTTTTATAAATACATTTGAATTTTTTAGTGAAAAGATATTAACGAATATGGCTATTCGTTAGTAAGAAAAAACTTGAATTCTATTTCAGTGAATAAATTACATTGATTAATTGATTAACTAATTGGTAAAAAGAATTCAAGATTCCGTAGCAAAGGAAGAGAGCATTTTTTTCAGTATCGAGCTTTACTCCTTCAAGAGGATAAAAAGGAAATCCTAAGAAGTTCGAGTTCTATTCAAGAAAGATGAAAAGGGTTTACAACAGAAGGATGTAAAGAAAATGATTTGTACTAGAGGCCGGGATTATGACCAGGTGAGCTCTTTGTAACGAAGAGTGTGGGTTGGACGGAGGTCGAGGCGTCGCGTCTAACACGGGAAAAGTACCAATACCCAGACTCGCCAGTAGAGCACGGGGGGACAAGAGGACGTATTCCACCTCTCTCATGGTTGGGTGGCACCATCGGTTAACCGAGAGTACAAAGATAAGTATAAATTTCTACGGTTGATTTATGTATGATGATAACACAATGTATTGAAAGAAAATGCTTTGTGCTCACAAAGGTATCTATTTTAATTTTTCTTCGTGATAGATAGAATTTATTACTGACTTATAAAATTATTTTAAAAAGAATAACAACTTTGGAACTAGATAAAGAAAAACGTTAGAACCATGCGTATAGGGCTAAAAAATTAATACAAATTAGTTACTTCATTGTAAAAAGCCATCGCAAAATAATACAACTATAAAATCCATGTAAACAAAATGTGGAGAGAGTTCATTGGTTATTGCATTGCCGAAATCTAACGAGCTAAAATATCTATTCATTTGCACAGGCTCTCCATATGATGTTTTTCAAATAAGTGTTATGAGCTATAAAACACGGAGGTTTGGTGCGCCTGCGCGATAGACGGTAGCATGGTTCATGGTCCTTTCGGCCTTTAAATCTTGCCAGATGCCCTGGCGAGATATCAACTTTAAAACATGGAAATAAAACCACTAACTCGGAAAACTTGAGTATGTAATTTATGAATTCAATGATGGTCCCGAGGGTCTTGATATAGCACAGAGTCAAAACCCACAATTTGACAACATTTCTTAAAGCTACCGCGCGCGAGGATATGGTCGGGAAGAATTATAGTAATAGTCATTATTTAAAAAGTTTAAACATAAACAAAATGAACCAAAGCAAAACGCATAGGGTTCGTAATAAGATAAAGGAAAAATTCATAAATATAAATTTTCCACAGGAAGCCGGAGCCGGTGGACATGTGAAAAATTTCTCCTATTTCTGGAGGTGGAAAAAGCTCGCCGAAGAGAAAATAAGGTAAAACTCAAAACCACGAAGAAATTTAAGCTAGCGAAAAACCCTTTCTCGCTTGAAGAGGAAACTCGAAGTTCATGGCATGCAAGAGATATTGGATGGATAAGGCAAGTAACTGTCGTGCAGGTAAAGGGATTGACCCTCAGTAACACGTACCAGATACTCTTAAGCAAACACAAAAAAATGTTATGGGCTTTACTTACGGGTTAGTCGTCCTCGGAAGTGCGATCAGCCAGAGGTTGGGAGAATTTCTTTTATATCCTTTCCGCCTGACTCACAACATTGACCTCCGCGAGCTTGTAACCATAACGGTGAGAGGATTACCGCGAGTAAATTCATCAACAACTTGATTAAAAACAAAAAAGAATTTGTCGGTGTAGAACGAGCAACCATGGAAAGATCTCGATCGTGCATCTATTCCATCCACTTAGCAAGCTCATAGAAACCCTCGGTGATAACTTCTTGGGCATGAACGATCGAAAATAAGGAGAAGAACAAAAGAAATTGTGCTTCAAGCCGAAATGAAAATACCCTCGTATCCCTGCAAAACAAAACGAGTAGATGAGCTGACGAATGTCACTTGAACTTCCGCACCAAGTTTCTAGAAGTTGCTCCACGAGAAAACAAGAACAAGAGATGTGCGAGAACAAATCAAGACATTGTTTTATCACTAACTTAATTACCAAAGTCGTGATGGAGAATAGGAGAATTGAGAACACACATTTATAATTTTCGCAGAGGCTAGTTGAATCGTGGCCAAAGGAGTTCATTACGGGAGGAGAAGTTGTTACCTTATTCGTAGGGAGCCATGAACTCGAGAGAGAGAAGAGTTGCGAGAGAGAGCAGAGTCGTAACCAAAGCTCATAGAAAATGAGTTGAGAGTGGTGCATTGGGTCGATTGGTTACTAAACCCTCCCGATTTGCATCTCCGACCATAGGATTCTATGGTTAAACTAGATCTGCGAGTCCAAATATCAGTTAAACAAACATAACAATCGCAATCGACAAATTCGAGTCGGAAGGAGGATCGAAGCACCCGGAAAAAGTCAACAAGAGGATTACCTCTTTTATTATTTCATTCATTGCCAAAAATCAAAGGCGAAAGTACGACGCATGTATAATCGATCGCCCAAAGCATAGGTTATCAAGTTTATTTTGCTTGAAGATATAATGAGGATCCTTTGTATTCCGAAGTATAGGATAGTATGAGAAGAAATGCTGTCGAAACTCATGTAGACTCCGATTTCACAAAGTTTCACATTATGTTCATATATATCAATACTTCAAAGCTTAGCTGCATAGCTGGCAATGCAATTAAACCTAGAATGTTTATGTATGGGTAGAGTATTGTGAATGTATGAGTAGAGAGTAATATAATGTATGGATATAGTATAGAATTGCATGGTAGAGTAATTATATATATATATATATATATATATATATATATATATATATATATATATATATACTATTTTTATTATGGTTTTAATGTGATAGTGGTGATGCAATCTATTCTTTGGAATGTGAATTCATAATTTAAGTATGGCATCATGCCATTAAAGATTTGAATCATAGCTATAGAAGACTAGATCATGGAGATACGATCACTTAAATACCAGATGCGATTCCCACATATGATTGCTTAAATACCTTCGAAATAACTACTCGAAGCCACAAATTAACCTTGCCGATCATTTTTAAAGCCAAATAAACTGCTCAAACTAAATATGTTTTATTTTTTATTTTTAAATAAAATAAATGTAATTTTATTTTTTTCGGTAGTTTTTAACTATAAAAATAATTAAAAAATATCTAACTAAATGTCATTTTATATCATCAGTATAATTTTATAAATATTTAAAAAGTTAAAAATAAACTCGTTTTATATATTTTATTTTACGATAAATATAAGATTTCTTAGATTATATTAATAATAAATTATTATAATTTTAATGGTTAGTGCTTTTAAAATTTTCAATTTACTTCTACAATCTAAATGTTACTTGACCAATATTTAACTTTAAGCATTTTTAGAGATAAAATTGATTTTTTTTTTTTGAAGGAAAAAAAAATTAATTGAAAATTTAAATTAAAAATAACATACAAAATATTACCCGAATCACGGGGTGATGCAGCAAAGACATGTTGGCTCGATACATGGGCTCTTCGGTGGCCGTGCAAGGCGTCACACTCCACGGGGCAACACGCTCCCGGTGAGAGCCTTAAAGTCGCCTTGATGGTACGCAGGGTTAGCGCTCTCCTCAGCATTCAATTCCGCTTGAGGGTGCATTCATTTAGTTCGCCTGGTGCCGGAAGGCTGTAGCCTTTTATGGGCAATGACGTCATTCCCCGAGAAAACATTTTCAACGCTCTTCCTTCGTCTCTCCCTCGAGTTTTCTCTCGGCTCTGTCGATCCCTAATATGCGTCGACCCCCTCACCTTGTAGCTCGATCACCCTGCGGCCATTCGTTTCTTGCTTCTCATCCTTCCTTCACTCGCCTAACAACATCTATTCACCTACCTCCTCTGCATTCCCATAATTCCTCCAATACTATGCCCCGATGCCATAGAATGCCCAACTGTAGGGAGAAGCGGAGGCTCACCCTCTCACCCTTCAATTCTGTCATGGAGGAGCGCTATGTGGATTTTTTAGTGACCATGGAAGCGTTGGAGGTCTATGACTCTGAGCCCAACTCTCTAGTCAATTTACGGAAGCTCGGTCGAGAAATTCGAGGCTCGAGTCTAGGAAAAGGCCACACAAATAAAATCTCTCCCATTCTCCCACCACAGACGAGAGGAAAATGGTGGCTCTACTGTCAAAATCCCGGAGAGCCTGCAACAGCGGGCGGCGGCGATTACATCCAAAATTTCCAAGAGAGGTCGAGAGAAAAGCGGAATATATGGGAGTTTGTTCTACCTCTACACCGGAAGCGGGACCCGATTATCCAAGAAAGAGGACAAACCCTGCGACTATGGGTGATACATCATGGAAGAACAACTTCGGGATGCGAAGGACTAGAATTTGTAGGGCACGACTCCTCTTCTTGAAGTTTTATGTTTACTCTAGTCTTTATGTTTATTTTTTTATTTTGCACAACAATCTAGAAGCTATTGGGATCTATTGTTAATGGTTGGTTTCCCCATTGGGCGACTTTCTCTATGCTCTGTGGACAATTTTATGGGTTGGTTTCCCCCCCAAAGGGAAGTCCCTTTTTTGATTTTTTGAATTCTCTTTTCCAATCAGGCTTTGCTAGTCTAGCAAACCTGACATTGAAGCTAGATTGTACCTTTTTGTACTTTTGTATTATATAATAAAATCTATACTTGCCCAGAGAAAATAAATAAATAAATAAATAAATAAATAAATAAATAAATAAATATATATATATATATATATATATATATATATATATATATATATATATATATATATATATATATATACATATATATATACATATACATATACATATATACATACATATATACATATATGTATATATGTATGTATATATGTATGTATATATATATATTACAAATATATCATATTATTTCTCTTTCTATCATATACAACTTTGTTATTAAATGGTAGATAAATGAATTGGTGAAAACATATTTGCCAAAATTTATAGGAGAAAAAAAATTGTTATTTAATAATTTGGAGATGAAAATTAATTTATTAAAGAGTATCTTTAAATTGAACATTAATTAACATGTAAATTAACGCTTAAGTTATTTTTCAAAGTTTTTCTATATAATTTTACACCATAGATGTTATATTAAAACAAAAAATATAGCAAAGAAATAGATAAAAATATAAATGATTAACAATAACAAGATCAAGGTGGAGTGGATTAAGAAGGGCCTTAATATAAGAACTCTCAAACCTTTTGTATTTTTGCAAGAGCTTCTTTGTTGGTTCATTCTCAATGGTTATCAAGTTAGATTTTATACACGAAAAGTTCCCATGAATTCCAATATACCTTCCTATTTACCTAATCCCCATTCATAGACCTTGAAACTATGTTTGAAGAAATGACCTTTCATGATGTTATGAACTTGGATTCTAGTCTTATTAGTTTATTTAACATTTCAAATCATGGTACCATTAGTTATCTAAAGAAGTGATAGCTACTAGATTCTTGGTCAACTAATGAAATTCCCGGAAGTGTGAGCAGCTTTCGTGACTTCATACTTACGGAACACAGGTACGAGACCTAGGCTTCGAAAATTTAGTTATAATTTGTTGTTCGGATGTCTATAGGTGCCTCTCTTTGATAAATTCCACTAATAATTTGAATTCTATCTTGGATATTTTGTGGTTTTCCTTTATTGAGTAGTTTTTGAGCCTACTATTCCATGGTTTTTGCACCTACAAATTGAGGGAAAGACACGGTTCATTCATTTTGTGATGTCCTAGCTTTCTCCTTCATATAAAACCTCGATGATTGTATTCTATGATTTATAGTTGAAGATTGTCTATCGTACATAGAGTCCAGCCTTAGGGACTTCAAAATAGATGTATGACACACTCGAAACCATAAACATCCCACCATTTACAAATTTGTGATATCTCTAGAATCATTGATCGAGGAAACAAATCATTAATAACATTTATGGAGCGAGAAGAAATAGAGAAAAATGTTGTGTTGCTCCATGCACATTGACAACCCCCATTTGGAACTTCGAGCTAAAACCTACACATAGTTGACATCCTATCAACTTCAAACCCCTTTATATAATTTAAGGTAGTGTCTTCTAGGGGCCTAAAAGCCCCAAAGACCACTCATCATGTCAACCTAGAACACATGCAAGAAAAAAACAAACAAATATTAAAATAAAAATGGGAAAGAAAAAAAGGAACAACTCGGTATAATCAACCATACTATGTGAGGTTTTTATTCATCGGTAATTGTTTTACTGTTTAGATGACTAAATGCTTGTCCTTTAGATTTCTGAAAAAAATTCATGGATCTTGTGAGTTCTAGAAATCTGTTGCCTTCGTATCCTCGGGATAAATTTTCCTCTTCCTCTACTCTACCATGCTGTGGCTAGCCTACCACTCTTGAAGAGTCCCTCATAAAGCCTAAGTCCCTCATCCCCATCCCATTTTTTTTAAACCTATGAGTTTGGACCTCCATTTGCCTTTGCTAATTTTCACCATGTGACCTAATGCCTCGAAGCCTTCAAAAACCCAAATTTTCCTCTAAAAACTCCTTACGCGAGATCAATTTCGGTGGTTTTTGAATCTTCAAAATGATGCAACTTGTCAAAAGAACTCGAGTTCCTCTTCTTTCTTTAAAAAGCCCCAAGTCAAAACTTCGGTCCATAGAAAGGTCAAAGACCCCTTCCAACTAGGTCACTAGAGTTTAGGTGCTAGGGTTGGACTTTGTGTTCAAGAATCATTGTTTTTAGGTAAAGAAAAAGGCTGGAATCAAGTCAAAGGAACAAACATGTAATTGGTCTAAAAACAATGCAAAAGAAGCCTCCAACGAGGTTTCCTTATCGAAAAGTATATTACGCAAAAGATAGTTAGCCATGAGTGACTTTTAACGAGTACATCGAAAGATGACTACTACAAAAATATTGATAGAATCAAACAAACACAGTGTATCTCGTGATGATAGCTGCAATAGTGAGAGTTGTTGATATGGTGCTAGGGTTTTCACACGAAGAGGTTTTCAACGATTCAAAGAGAAAACATGACGAATGTTAGTAGAAAGGAGGTCAAAATTCTTCTCTTAGGTCTCATCCACAAACGATCAAAGGCGTAAAGATGCGAAATTTGAAATTTCAAGCTAACTCCTCAAGGGCATCACAACGAGAATGCAACATGCTGAGTTTACAAAGAGTATCGGTGGTGTCATGACCAATTTTTTGTAAGGTATTGCCCAAAAAAGAGCCCATGCATAGGATAATGAAGACGAGTGGTACATAAGCACAGCGTGCATAAATCAAGATTCAATAAACAAAGAAATCGAGGTGAAAGACCGCCTTGGTTACTTTGCGGACAAATATTAAAAATGATGTTAAAGAATAAACTTATAATTCTTATTTAGGCACACTACTTCCACTACATCAAAAGGAATAGATTGAGAAAAGTACCGGCGTGAAGGAGACAAAACTCTACGGGGTATAGTCAATTTCCATCAAAATGGTCAAAGAAAGAGATCAAAGGTTCAAAATGTCAAAATGGAGAAATCAAGAAGATCATTAGTTTCTTGAGTAAATGACTAAAGCGCAAAATTTCAAAGAGTGACGAAGAAAACAAAACAATGTATTGTGGCACCTATAATAAAAAAAAAGTGGCCAAGGAAAGAAGGTGTGTTTGGAAACCTCCAACAAAGGTCATTTTTTCTTAAGGTCATCTCACCTTACGAAGAGAAAAGAGATGTCGGTGAAGG
Organism: Pinus albicaulis; assembly: GCA_034641835.2. Classification (NCBI taxonomy): domain Eukaryota; kingdom Viridiplantae; phylum Streptophyta; class Pinopsida; order Pinales; family Pinaceae; genus Pinus; species Pinus albicaulis. The sequence continues at coordinate 440,407,649 of CM076580.1, read as the reverse complement.
ACAAAAAGACCAAAAAGTCGATGAAAACGAGAGTAAACAAAAATTAGTAAAAGGGTTTTAATTTTATTTTTTCAAAGGGTATAAAGCCTACAACCCTCATCACTCAACACCATTGCTTCATTTTTGCAAAAATAATTTTTGAGTTTTCGAGTTTTTTTTAGCGAGTGTTCGGGCGAAAAGTTGTTGCACTACGCTCCGAGAGACGCGCTATGCGCACGTACATGCCAATGCTTTTCTCCAAAGGGTGCTACGTGCACGTATATGAGTGTTGCACGCTTGTAGAAGAACTATCGTGCGGTCGCGGGCCGGGTGGGGCCTACCCGACAACCCACCCAGAGCCATTCCGGCCTGCCCCGATAAACGCCGAGGCGCCCATCTTGTGCTCCTACTCGTTCAACAACATGACCCGGGGAGAACACGAAATTGCATGCGGGTACGCACGCTACACATCGGTCCGTTCGATGCACTCGACGCGTGCGGGGAGGTGCCGCCCTTCTTGCTCCTTTGCATTCGGGGAGGCACACGCACGGACTTTGTGTTCGGGGGGGCACCCAGCAGGACCGTGCGAGGGGGTGACACACGCTACGCTCCCTACATGTTCGGGGGCCTGCCAGGCCACTCGTGTAGGCGCCGGGCTGTGTGCATCTTGTGTTCTGTGACCTGCTCCAGGCAGAGAGATTTGAAGTATTTAGGGACTTTCTCTTTTAAATGCCATTTAAAAATAAAATATAAGAGAAACATGGAAATCTTAAAGTTTGTGAAAACAAAGAAAGAAAATAAGGTCTTTGCTGTTGGTTTATGAATAATTGAAAAACACACTCATCTTTACTTTCTGACCGTGGGGACAAAATGCTGAGGGGGGCGATAATGATAGTGGTGAGCAGTCAAAGACTGAGGCATGTATGAAGGACAGCAAAATGAACAATTTGAGCCTATAAACATTAAATAATTGACAACCTCTCCTACCATAGTTCAATATTTCAAGACTTAGTAGAGGATGCTTTATGAGTTCGTGAGAAAGTGAGAAGGGAGTTCAAAGTCACCCTCGATTGACCCGAACTTTTTGTCCTTAACCTCCCATGACCACCATGTACATCTAGCTAAGAGTGAATTTTGGTGACCACCAATACGATCTCTGTAGCCCTTTGGGATGTCTGCATGGGGGAGAAATGGTTTAAACAAGTGTACCTGGACCTAAGCCATTATCATCTCTTCTTAAAACCCAGTGGCAGTGATTGTAAGACCATTTTCCCTTTTTCTCATTTGTTAGACGGATATGCTCCTTTGATGAAAGTCATTATGAAATACTTCACTGTGAGGGTAGGTTTTCTAGAGTCTACTCCTACCACATAAGACTACTCATGCATTTTTACTAAGCCAAGGCGATCCATTTTCCCTACTACCTTTGCTTAAAAGTATTAAGAAAATTTCATCCATTGTGCAAAAAAGGCTTCCCTCCCAAAAAATGTCGAAGTCTTTTCCCACCATTCCCTCATCGAAATGATTGTCTTACACCAATTCGAGCAACCGAGGCATCCCATAGGAATTTTTTTCATCGCCCATGGTGTTTTCTAAACCACGAAACCTCTTCCTGCCAAAATTACCATCATCATCTCAACTTCCTCCTCCCACCTCCATCACCCTCCGCGACCATGATTCATCCTCTTCACATGAATCCTCTCCACAAACAAACCTCCCTCTCACCTCCCCCTAGAGTCTCGAGAACATGAAGAAGCGGTGACAGGAGAACATGACGGTCGGAAAGAAAATGACGGAGTCGAGGAGAAGAAACAGAGGCGGTAGAGGAGGAAAATGAGAGTGAATAAAGTGAAAATGATGAATAAGATACCAAGAGCCGGTGAAGAGGAGGCGGATGAAAGCGGTAAAGAAGATAGTGACAAAGGCGGTGGGCTAAATGATGAAGAAGAACAAAGAAAAAGTGATGACAAAGAGGAAAGAAAACGGTGACGAGATGAACATGGAAATCATGAAGAAAGTGATGATTTAGATGAACATGGCGGTCATGAGGAAATTGATGACCAAGATGAACATAGCGGCCATGAAGAAAGTGATGACAAAGAGGTTGATGAAGAAGAAAGTAGTGACAAAGGCGGTGAAACAAAAAGTGAACAAGAAGGCGAAACCGATGAACTAAATGAGGACGAGGAAGTAAATGACAACCCAAAATACGAGAGGCTGAGACTTTGATGAAATAATGAAGGTAAAGAAGAAGACATTGAGCAAAGTGACAATGGTAAAAGCAACAATAATGAAGGTGAAGATAGCCGGTCAAGAAGAAGGCGGAGTTTGAAAGTGAAAACAATGGACAAATCGGTGTGGGTATAGACACACATAATGAGCGGTAAATGACGACCATGGTGAAGAAGAAGATCTTGACGGTGTTCATGAACGAAGAAGTGATAATGAAGAAACAAATTTTGAGGGAAAATACGATAGGCATAGCAAAGATGAAGAAAAAAATGAAGATGCCTCTAACGGTGAACCCACAATGTTAGCAGTCAAGAAAAGGAAGAGTTTGAAAATGAGGAAAGTGGGCCAAATCATGAAGAGGAGGACAATCATGAAGATCTGGATGTCTGAAGAAAATGATGAAAACACTTCTATTGACAAATATGCTGACATGGGAGAAAAGTGAAAATGCCTCTCAAGAAGGTAGTCAAGAAGAAAATTGAAGAAGAAGGTGGCCAAAGAGGATGAGAACACATCAAGTGATAGTGAGAGGACACCTCATACCATGACAATGTAGAAAAATGGAAGAAGATAAAAATTATGAAGATCTTGGTAGTGATGCTAGCATGAGAGAAAGTGAAAATGTCTCTAAAAAAAGGCGATCGAGGAGCAAAGTGCGGAAGATACACATACGAGAAATCACCAATGAGAAGACAAACATCCCTAAGGTCACCAATGATCAAGGTATTCAAGTGAAGCATGTTCAAACTTGTACTCTCACTTACCCGAGGATCGAGGCAAGTGTTTGTTGCCTCTAAGAGCGAGGACCTTGCCATCTACTTCGACTCAACCATTGGACAAAGGTAAACAAAAAATGTAAGAAGAAGAAGATCATGAAAAAGAAAGAGTTTGAACTCATTCAAATAGATAGTGATGAGAATGAAACAAGAATTTCAAACTACCTCCTCCAAGGCAAGAATGCACAAATCAAGGACTTGGAGGCAGATTAGAAAAGAGAAAAGAATGTCATTCACTTTTATCGAGGATAGAAAAAAAGAAAATGAGCGCCTAACAAGCCATTCATGAAACAAGAACACTCGAGGTACTAGAAAAAGAGGCTCAAAAGGCACGGGTGAAGTTGGAAAAATTCATGGGCACTTATAAGGAGAGTAGAGATGAGGAGGGTCAAACTAGAAGGAGACCTAGAACTATGGGTCTTAGGAAAGCATTGGCAAAGCGAGAGAAGAAGAATCAGCGAGGAACAACTTTCTCTCCAAGAACTCCTCGCACTAGAAATTTAACATGATAGGGAATCATGGCTTGGAAGGCTAACACACACCTTGAGGCCAGGATTGGAAGACGATAGAGACTTGGATGCAAAGAAGGATGGCTAAGCATTATGCTCAAAGAGAGAAATTTTCAAGGCAAGAACTCAAAAGGGCCAAAGTTGAGATCCAAGCACTAAGAGAGGAAAAGGACCAAGCTAGCCTTGGTATTTTGTCTCAAGCATCTCTACAGATCTCCCAGGACCCATGAGGGCTTTATCTACCAAATATATGGGAGAAATTGAACAAGTTTTGTTTTTTTGCAAATTTTGAGGCTAGGAGTGCAACACACCTGGTGTTACGCTCTTTTTGAGGGCATATTTAGGAGAAAATCCTTGCATTTTTATTCCTCATCATTAGAGGAACATTATCACCAATTTTCAGCTCAATTGGAGTTGTTTTGGTCCCCAAAGGTAAAAAACACTCATTTTTCCTCGTACGCTCACTTTTGAGCATGTGTTGTGCTCCTACAAGTCTTAGAATTTTCAATTTTTGGACAGGTTTCGAGTCAGATCAGAAAAAAAAGGATATATGGAAAGTAGACTTTAAGGGGAGCTTTCCAACAAGCCATCATGGAGCCTTGCTCCAGAGCATCGGGAAGGCCTTCAAAACATGGATGTAAAGAAAACCACATTTTTTCTATTCTGTGCTATGCTTTTGGCATGCTAATTCAAATTTGACACACGGTTCTACGCTCCTGTGGTTGACAAGTCGAAATGTGCGTTTGGAAAGTTTTTGTAGGCTTTTGAGAGCCTAAAGGTCAATTTAATTGCTAAAAATGATCGAAAAGATATTTATTTTAGATATTTTTGCACAGACCCCCTTCTGAGGCCTCGAGGACAATATAGATACTTTTGATTAGCCAATAGACTTAGATGCTCTAGTAGGATTTCCTCCTCCTTGTTTGTTACTATAAGGCATGCGGATTCATTTTAATATTTGGCTTTTGATGTGTTTAAGAGAAATACATGGTTTTGGAAGTTGAAGAACAATCTGGTGTTGTTGGAGCTTGTGGATGATTTGCCTTGGTTGATAATGATGAAGGCTTGCTTGCGGGATTCTTGTGAGTTTAGTTAATGGTGAAGTATCTCTTATTTTTTCATGTTTTTCTTGTTTGTCATATGTCCATCTTTCTATATTGCAATAGCTCGGAAGAGTATAGGATGAGAAATGTTGTTTGAGGCACCTCGGTCCTCTTTGTTTGCTATTGTCTTCATGTTTTCTTTTTCTAGGTTAGTTCGAGGTGTAGTTGCTCCTTAGGCCCATCTAATATTGTCAATTTAATTATTGGATTAATATGCTAGTTTAAAAACCTAATTGTAATCTAATACTGCTTGTTTTTATACTATCTAAGCTCTATCTTGAAATCTCTCTTAGATGGCCAAATTTGATTAGGTTAAGCCAAAGAGGTATTGTTTCGATCTTTCCCTTTGTATATGCTTACATCATTTTTGCTTCAATTCTTTATAGTTTAATTAATGATGTTTAGGAGTTCCCTCTTCATTTATTAATGATATTTTTCTCTCATATGTTTTCAAATCTTGGTAGAATCATTGAAGTTAGATAAGTTGTCTTACTTCATTTGCTCCTTGGATTGTATATCTTGAAATGTGTATTTGTTTAAAAGTATTGTTATTGAGTAAATGGTGTGCCCTATCTCATAACTAGTATATTTTTCTTATCATTATTTAAGACCTCTCTGTTCATAGGTATTTGACAAAGGATTCTTAACTGCCCTTTTCCCTACCTTGGTTCCCAAACTTAATGTCCATTTCACCTCACATATAAACTTAAAGATCCATTGACTACACTAGATTTTCCCTGTGATGTACCCTGATTCACTATCAAGATATCAATAACTTCATAGACTCCATTTCCCATTGATTTGATAACCTCTCACTCCACCTATCCTACTTGATCATATTACCCCAACCAAAACAAACAACAAACCTACACTCAACTAGCCTAAAATCAACTATCCAAAGTGAAGAAGTTCACATCCTTCGCATAATAGAGAGAGCCCTCTCTGAGTCCATGAAGGCTAGGTCCTAGGACTCCAAAGACTGGTCTGATGTTACCCTACCATTTGGTTTACCAATCTACCAAATCACAAGACACTAACATAATGGCGATCACGGTGGGACCTTTTGCATTCATAACAATCTAAATACTCCTTAGGAATCCAAAATCCCTTCATCAAATAGTATCATATGATTTATAGCTACCTCATCACTATCACTAACACAATGGTGATAATGATGCAACCTCTAATGTTAGTGACAATCTAAGTATCCCTTAGGACTTCAGAAACCTTCGTCAAATCATAGAGAACTTAACTAATAGCCTAAGAGTAGAATCTAGATTTTTCACCATCCTAGAAAAATGTTGACTCAGCTATAGGAAACTCTTACATACCTTAAGTGTTGCATATAGAAACTCAGAAAACCCAAAAACATTTCTATATTGGCTTTTTGTCAGCATTGGTGGTGTACCATAGACATTTATCTTCAAAAAAACTAAAAATATCCACTTGGCGACTCCATTAGTCTCGAGTAGGCCTTCTAACTTTACTAGTGTCCCCAGACCCCTATAGGATTGTGCTGAATCAACCCTGGGAAGTATAGAATCCTAGTCTCACACTGTGTGAGTTTAGCAAGCATAAAAGAGGGAAACTTTACAAAATTTTAAAAAAATTTAACCTCTCTAAATTTTGAGTTTGAAATCTGCCTTCGCGAAGAATCAATACCAGATCACATCCAGACCCAAACCCTCCTACTATAGTTGATGACCCAGAAAGGATTTTGTGGAACACTTTTGAAACTGGAAACTTAGCTACTAATAGGACCATTCATAAAGCAAGCTCTGTGCCTAAACATGTTACAGCCTTGCAAGATCCCCAGTTTGACTTGCACCATACAAAAAGCCTTTCTAGAACCAAGTCACAAAGTATAATCGACCATATCGATCTTGAGCCCATAGACTTGCAGCAGAGTCCTAGTAGAGAAGCTTCTCCTCCACACCACCTTATTTCCAACTTCTCCACCACTTTGGCTCCTTTCACCCCAAGTCTACTTGGAATCAGTTTATTGGTCTGAGTACTTCCGCCACACCCATTCACACCTCCACTGTGCAAACCACTCAATCTCATATCACGAATCCTCTGCTTGTAAATCCACCATTAGCTCCTATCATGGTAGCATATTATGCACCCCTTGTGTTACCACAGCCATTGGTACCCTTGCCAAATGATTACCAATCCAGAATCCCACACTTTACTGGGACTGAATCCACCACTGCCCAACATCATGTAGATAGAATGAATGATGATTTTGACTACATGGAATTAGTGGAGGAAACCATGAAGATGAGGATGTTTTCCCAAAGCCTAGGAGGAGAAGCTAAGAAATGGTTCAAAAGCCTAACTTCCAACAGCATACATGATCTCCCTTCCCTTTACCAAAATTTCATAAGAAAATGGGAAATCAAGAAAAACCCTCTTCAGATCCTCTCGAAATATAGCAATCTCAAAATAAACACGGGGGAAAGTGTCCAAGACTATTGCACTAGGTTCAATAGTGTTTACAACACACTACCGCCAAACATGAAATTCCCACTTGGCCTAGCCTTTGCTAAATTCCCAGAAGGTTTTGACCCCGACGTGGCCTATCAGCTAAGAGAAAGAGAGCCCCTAACTTTAGAAGACATGCAAAAGGGAGCTATAAGTGTAGAGACAAACTTAATTGAAAAAAGAGATAGGCTAAGATCAGAAAAGAGGGTAACCTACAAAGATGACATCATGCCCTCCACCTCCTCATTTGATTCCAAGATTGACAACCTACTTAGAACCATGGAAATAATGATGGAGACAATAAGCACAAATGAGAGAACACACCCTAGGGACAAACAACCAAATCCCCAAAACAGAAACCTGAATTAGAACTTTAGAAGAGACCCACCCCAAATCAGACAAAGGGAAAATGATCAGCAAATCAGGCCACCCTTCTAAGATAAATATGTTGATGAAGGGGAAAGAGATATTGAACAACCAAATGAAAATCATCTAAAATTACTAGGCTCTAATAGCGCAGGAGATGTTTTTCTCACAGAAGAAGAACAAGGTTTTTTCTCCTCAAACCAAGATGAAACAAGCTATGAATATTCCGAAGACCATGAATTGGGATGAGAAAATGCCATAATAGAATTCCATTGGAAATATGATCTTAGGAGTAAGAAAAACCAAGACAACTCCAGGAAAAACAACTCAGACACTGTTGCTAAGAAAACCCCTGAAAAAAATCTTAAAAGAACAACAGACAATAACAATACCATGGCTAAGAAAATTGATCCTAACAAGGATAAAGCTAGTCAACCAAGTGTTGACACAAGCTACCATAGTACCTCTACTAGTGGCCCTGAGAAAACTTTGTTGACCAAAGCCCCAAATCAGAATCAACAAATTAAAAATGTGGAAAAATTTATGGCTGATAAAGCTGATGTAACTATGTCCAAAACATAAGCACCTTTCAGTTTCGAAGGATAGATCGCTAAAATCAAAATAACCATCCCTCTAACTGAACTGGTAGCTTAGGATATGTACCGCTCCCAGGTTTTGAAATTTTTGAACATAGGAAATGATACCAATACTTTGAATTTGACAGATGACAAACTAGAGCTATTGTTTGGACCCGGAGTAGATGGAAAATGCTAAGAAGGAGCTATTCCCCCATACTATGTTAGCCTAAACATACACAACAAAATCCTGCATAATGCCATGCTAGACTCTGGTGCCTCTCACCACCTCATGCCAAAGGTAGTGATGGAAAGATTGGGCCTAGAAATAACCAGGCCCTACAAAGATCTGTATTCCTTCTATTAAAGAAGGGTTAAATGCTTGGGCCTAATCAAGGATTTATGTGTCAATCTGACACAAATCCCTACTAAGAGCCTAGTCATGGAAATAATAGTGGTTGACATTCCCCCCAAATATGGCATGATTTTGTCCCGATCTTGGGGAGCCAAGCTTCTGGGGGACCTACAACCTGACATGTCATATGCTACTATCCCAATTTTTAATCAAACAGGGAGACTCTACTGAGAATATCACATGAAGTATATGGTAAGTAGCCTAGATAGACCCAACAACACCCCCATCTATTCCATTCATTCAGACTTGGACTCATTCATCTTGTATAATGAAAATGAACTTGATGAACAAGTGAATGAAAATCGCGAAAATCTAGGCACACTACAGCAGCCAAACCAGTCTCTCTATGATGAGTTTGACAATCAAAACTATCACGATCCTCAAACACTACACGATGATAAAAATAAACCTGATTTTCTACAAATTAAAGATGATATGTGAGAAACAAAATTCAGTTTAGAATATGAATCAGATTTCTCAAAGGAAGGAAAAACTACAAAAACACAACTTCCTCCTTTTGCTAATCCAGAAAAAATGAAATACCTTCACAAAACAAAAATCTTTGGGAATCTGGGGCAAGATAGCCGCTATGTTTTTGCCTTACCTAGATGCTTCATCATCCAAGAATTTTTCCTTTGCAGAAAAATTGTCAACTTTCACAAGTATTGCTATAGATCCCAAAGAATTCTTTGCTAAAGCTGATATAGAGAAAGATAGCATGGGTAGCCTTAAGAGACCTAAAATGATTAAGTTATCTAGAATTTTATCACTACACACAAAAAAAAAAAATACAAGGCTATGCAAAAAATTTCAGAATACTTATGTGTGTAGTCAGGCTAATCTAAACACTTGTAACACATACATTGTGCTAAAAATCCCTCCTTTCAAAAATAATCATGAAAACCTTGAGAAATTGAAGATACTTGGAAAGAAAGAAAAAGGGCATAGGCTATGTATAGGCTTTAGGTACCTAGATCAACCCTTCCTAAAGAACAAATAACTTTTTACCAAGAAAGATCATACTTTACAAAGGGTAGGGGTTTCTAATTTAATCTCATTGCATGATAGTTTTTCAGGTTACCATCAAATGATACCATTTCAGATCAATCAGCTCAAAGATTTTTTCAAGTTTCCTAGGGACAGTTGCATGTTTAAACAAATACTTCCTGGTCTAGAAAGTGCCAGAGATACCTTCTGAAAAACTATGCCTTCAGTTTTAAATTTCTCCACTATGGTGTACATGGACGACTTCATCATTTGTTTTAAAGATGATAAATAATACCTTTCCTACTTAAAGAATATCTTTGACATAAATAGATTTGAGAAGCAAAGGTCAAAGAAGAAGCGCCAAGGAGATCATGGGTTTTCTGAAAACTCTTGGAATAATCCTTATACCATGTTGTCAAATAGAGGTAACTATGTTTTCTATTTACAAGAGCTGAATGGAAAAAAAAAAATTAGGAGATCCTTTTGAAGACAGGATGCTCAAACACCATTGTTGTAAAAATACTTAGCTATAGATTTTCACTCATTCTACATACCATTGTTTGAAGAAAAGGCCATAAAGAAGAAAAACACAAAAACATAGAAAAAAATATAAAAGAGGGTAGATTCAAAACAAGGTATAGCCCCATACCCAAAAGATAGTAATATTGGAAGTGTGCTAGCCTAAATGCCACTACTGATGCAAACAAATGTCTTGTTCAGTCATCTAGCCTAATCATGGCTCAACATGTTTCAAATTTACTGTTGATAAGTTAGTGAAAAGAATGTTGGTCAAATCATTGAAGCTTTGCTTGTCGAAGAAAATAAATTAGGAAAGAAAGATACTGGTTCCCAATGCTTAAATCTGAACCAAAGAGAAGGATAGGGATGATTAGCCAATGATGAAACATAGCCCCCGCACCTTCTAGTGTTTTTTGCTCTTAAAAATAAAGTTTGTGTGCAGTTTGTCTTGATGCCACAACTCATGATGAATCAAATTGTCTAATCCTGGTTCATTTCATGCTTTAAATTTCTTGTCAAATAGCTTAGAGAATGAATTTTGTCATACTATTTAAACTTGTCATTCAAATAGACTAGGCAGACAATAAGAAGAGTTCACTAGCATAATCTGAACTCTTGGAAGAAATAAGTGTAGAAGTAGATAGTTTATTTCTTTTCTTTCAAAAAGAAAAGATGTCAATGGGTTTGCTAGTTCAAGTGCACCTAAGGAAGATAAAATTTTAGGAAAATAGGTTGGGTAGGCAAAAGTGAAGTTGAGCTAATCATGCTTTCAGATTATCAAATCATTGCTTTAGGAAAGAAACAGCAAAAGAAAGGAAGAAAATCTGCCCAATGGATAAGGCATTGGTCTTCATAAACCAAGAGATTTGAAATTCTGGACACCTCCTGAAAAGGAGTTGCCCTCCCCAAGTCGAGCCACTGTTAGTCATCATTAATTTTTACCTATTTAGATGACTAAATGCTTGTCCAAGATTTCTAGAAACAAAACTAATATAAGTCTTGTGAATTCTAGAAATATCACTGCCTTCATTATCCTTAAGAGAAAATTTTCACTATCCTGCTACTCTATCAACGCATGGCCATCCTATCACTCTGAGAAGACCAAATCATAGATTGATGTCCCTCACTCTCACTATGCTTGCCACCTATACCTATAACACTCTCTCTCTATTTTCCTAAGCCCTCTATTTTCACACCTTGGTTCACCAAGTAACCCAAAATTTTCCTCCACTTACCAAGTGCCTCAAGCAATGGTGATTTTAAACTCCCTTTCTAAGATCTTTAGGTAAATCAAAATTGTTTAGTTGTCTAGGATGGTAGTGCATAAAAGTGTGTCTAAATCCTGTCTTCACCTCCAAACCCTGATTCAAGATTTTCAGTCAAAAACCTATTCCAAAGGACATCCCAAAAGTTCATATAGAGTCTCTTAGGTTATGCATTGGCATGGTTCTAAATTCACCATTTCTATAGATATTCAAAGGTGAATTCAATTGAAAACAAGGGTTAAACTTATCATTGTACAAAGACATCAAAAGCCTCCAAAAGCATCTCCTTGACCAAGCATTAAATCTGCATAAAGATAGTTTGCCCATGTTTAAGCATTTCTGCAGGAATGCTTTATAATGGTTAACCGCAAAACAGATGCAAAGTAAGAGGCCTAAACCCATAAATGACATTCCACTGCAAGAGAAAGGACACAACAGGCCTAAGTTCACAAGGAGGATCATGATCTCATAACATATTGTTGTAAAGTGTTGCCCATCAAATAGCCCATGCATAAGATCTTGAAAACAGTGGCACAGGAGCACAACTATGCACAAATCAAAGATTCAAATAAACAAGAAGCCTGAGTGAAAAGCCTCCTTGGTGACTGCAGACAGAGATTAGATGATAATGTCAGGAAATAATCTTTAAAGTTCATTACCATAGCATTATTTCACTACAACAAAGGTTAAATTTGAAAAGGGTATCAATATGAAGGGACACAGAACTCATGAATAAAGTCAATATCCATCAAGTATACAAAGAAATATGCATAGGTTCAACATGTGAAAATGGAGAAAACCAAGAAAAATCACCATTTGCTGAGGGTTTAAAGGGTACCAACTCCAAAAGGAATAAAGGATCAAAAAGGCACTGTTCCTTATAAGCACCACCTACAAAAGGAAAAGGTCAAAAATAACCTTAGTAGAGTGGGTTTTATCTTCAAATATTTTCAAAAGGGTATAAGGGACAGAATTATCATTCAAATAATTTTACTATGCAAAAGTGAGGGAAAAGAGGGCTCCAAGTGTTGAAAACAGTGTTTCTAGCAGAGTTCTTGAGCGAAGAAATTATCGCGCTCCACTCCTAAGCAACTGTGTTGTGCTACTATAACGTCTCCCTATGCTTCTATCTATTCGGCACTGCGTTCCTGTGCAGAGGCGCTACGCACATGTAGAAAAATCCATGTGCAGCCTCTACCCGAGCTGCACGACAACGTTATGAGCCTGCACGACACCATTCAAAGGCGACCCGACCCCTTTGCTACACGCCTGTAAAAGGGTATATCGTGCATCCTCCACCTGAGCTGCACAACTTTGTGTTCAAAGAGGTGGCACGACAGTCTCTTTAGGGCCGCCCAAAGGCTGCAAGAAGTTTCATTCAAAGCTGCACAAAAACATTCACAAGGTGACCTGACTCGTTCAGGAGCTGCACGAAGTCTCGTGCAGGAGTTTCCCAGCGTGC